>CM050165.1:212523779-212568779 GCA_027410445.1 Discoglossus pictus
GAAGGGGAGAGAGAGAGAAGGGGAGAGAGAGAGAGAAGGGGAGAGAGAGAGAGAGAGAAGGGGAGAGAGAGAGAGAGAGAAGGGGAGAGAGAGAGAGAGAAGGGGAGAGAGAGAGAGAGAAGGGGAGAGAGAGAGAGAGAGAGGGGGGAAGGAGAGAGAGGGGGGGAAGGAGAGAGGGGGGGGAAGGAGAGAGAGGGGGGGAAGGAGAGAGAGGGGGGAAAGGAGAGAGAGGGGGGAAAGGAGAGAGAGGGGGGAAAGGAGAGAGAGGGGGGAAGGAGAGAGAGGGGGGAAGGAGAGAGAGGGGGAAGGAGAGAGAGGGGGGAAGGAGAGGGGGGGGGGGAAGGAGAGGGGGAGGAAAGAGAGGGGGGGGGAAGAAAGAGAGGGGGAGAAGAGAGAGGGGGAGGAGAGAGAGGGGGAGGAGAGAGAGGGGGAGGAGAGAGAGGGGGAGGAGAGAGAGGGGGAGGAGAGAGAGGGGGAGGAGAGAGAGAGGGGAAGGAGAGAGAGAGGGGAAGGAGAGAGAGGGAGAGAAAGGGGGAAGGAGAGAGGTGGGGGAAGGAGAAAGAGAGGGAGAGAGAGAGAGAAGGGGGAGGGTGAGAGAGAAGGGGGAGGGGGAGAGATAAGGGGGAGGGGGAGAGAGAAGGGGGAGGGTGAGAAAGAAGGGGGAGGGTGAGAGAGAAGGGGGAGGGTGAGAGAGAAGGGGGAGGGTGAGAGAGAAGGGGGAGGGAGAGAGAGAAGGGGGAATGAGAGGGAGAACGGGGGAGGGAGAGAGAGAACAGGGGAGGGAGAGAGAGAACGGGGGAGGGAGAGAGAGAACGGGGGAGGGAGAGAGAGAAGGGGGAGGGAGAGAGAGAAGGGGGAGGGGGAGAGAGAAGGGGGAGGGGGAGAGAGAAGGGGGAGGGTGAGAGAGAGTGAGAGAGTGAGAGACAGAGAGAGAGTGAGAGACGGAGAGAGAGTGAGAGTGAGAGACAGAAAAAAAGACAGGAAGGGAGAGAGAGAGAGACCATGAGAGAGGGAGGGAAGGAGAGAGGGAGGGAAGGAGAAAGGGAGGGGAGAGAGTGAAAGGGAGGGAATGAAGGAAGGAGAGAGTGAAAGGGAGGAAAGGAGAGAGTGAAAGGGAGGAAAGGAGAGAGTGAGAGGGAGGAAAGGAGAGAGTGAGAGGAAGGAAAGGAGAGAGTGAGAGGGAGGAAAGGAGAGAGTGAGAGGGAGGAAAGGAGAGAGTGAAAGGAAGGGAAGGAGAGAGTGAAAGGAAGGGAAGGAGAGAGTGAAAGGAAGGGAAGGAGAGAGTGAAAGGAAGGGAAGGAGAGAGTGAAAGGGAGGAAAGGAGAGAGAGTGAGAGGGAGGAAAGGAGAGAGAGTGAGAGGGAGGAAAGGAGAGAGAGTGAGAGGGAGGAAAGGAGAGAGTGAAAGGAAGGGAAGGAGAGAGTGAAATGAAGGGAAGGAGAGAGTGAAAGGAAGGGAAGGAGAGAGTGAAAGGAAGGGAAGGAGAGAGTGAAAGGAAGGGAAGGAGAGAGTGAAAGGAAGGGAAGGAGAGAGTGAAAGGAAGGGAAGGATAGAGTGAAAGGGAGGGAGGGAGAGAGTGAAAGGGAGGGATGGAGAGAGAGCACAGAGAGAGGGTACGGGGGGAGAGAGAGGGGGATGAGAGACTTGGAGAGAGTGAAAGATCACACAGAGTGTAGAGAGAGGGCACAGAGAGAGAGAGACAGGTGGCACAGAAGGAGAGAGAGCACACACAAAGAGAGAGAGCACACACAAAGAGAGGACGCACAGTGAGAGCCACAGTGCAGAGAGAGACAGAGAGCGCACAGAGAGATGGCGCATAGAGAGAAACAGTACAGACAATTTAACATAACATATAATACCATTATTTATGACAGGCAAGTTAACAGTCAAGGGCATATTTACCAGTTCTTGTGAATTTACATTTTCCAACTTATGACAATAGTTTTTAGTACATTTAATAAAAGCCAAGGAAGATCTCTTTATTTCCAGTGTGATGTGCACTATTGAATAGAGACACAATTCCTAACTTCTATTTGCATGATTTTGCCTGTTTATGTCTCTACACCACTACATTTTTAGAATCAATAGAAATAAAAGTTATGTTTTATATGTTTGGTATTTCACTCTCCCAGCCCTGCGAGTGCTCCATATAGAGGATTGTTTCCTATTATCTCTCTTGAATACTTGTGCGTATTTAAACAGGAAAGATCATCCCAAATGGTATCACGCAGTTACAACCTCTGCTTACCTGAGCCACAAAATTGTCCACTGAGCATCACATTAGCATAAATGAGCCACAAATGAATGCTAAATATCACGGGAATTATATATTATAGAGAAAAAGGGCTAGTACAATGTACAAGTCATTAAGCTTGCAATGCTCTTTAAAAATAACTAACTTCCTATTGGTCCTGACAGAGTCCCTGATAACAGTGAAGTAACATCATTATTACTGACAGATATATATTTCACACTGTAAGCTTAGTGTTGATCCAATGAATCTGTATCACTGTGTGCTGCCTGTAGTCTCTGTGCATAGTGATATAATACTATCAGTGCCATTACTTTATATAACATGTCTATGCATTTGTCTTATTGTTCTCGTTTCCATCTATGTGATGAATCATAAAGGACTAAATAAACACGCAAAACTCGAGCAAATCTGGTGCAACATAGCTGTTTTATATACACTCAGACTGTGCAGACTTTTGCCCCAGAATTGCTTATTTATATATTTATAAGTGTCACACAATGAGAGTGTAAGGTGACCTGCTTTTTGTGATTGTGTATTAGCCCTCTCACACACCAGATGGTCCCCGCAGCTCCTCTGCCTCTCCCTGGTGCTGATCCTCGGTCGCTCTCCTGCAGGACGCAGCCTGGTTGCTATGGGTTACAGACACTTCCTGCAAAAGGCAGGAAATGCCAAGAGAGCGTAGAAGCTCGCCGCCATATTTGTTTTGGGTAGTGACCTTAGAATGGTGACGTCATTAAAAAATATATAAATGCCGTTTTTCGAAAAGAATTTATTAAACATATAGTTTTTTTTTTAACAAACACGAAAAACAGATTCAGTTTTGGGGAAAGTGGGGAGTGTGCTAAAAACTATTCACAATAAATATGTTATATAGATTTTTTAACAACAAATTAATGTTCAGGAAAATATAAGTTGGCAGCTGACATTGGGGGGGGAGAGAGAGAGAGGGGGGGGAGAGAGAGAGAGGGGGGGAGACAGAGAGAGAGAGAAGGGGGGGGAGAGAGAGAGAGGGGGGGGGAGGAGAGAGAGAGAGGGGGGGGGGGGGGAGGAGAGAGTGAGAGAGGGGGGGAGAGAGAGAGGGGGGGGGGGAAGGGGGGGGGGAGAGAGAGAGAGAAGGGGTAGGGGGGAGAGAGAAGGGGGGGGAGAGAGATGATAGATATATAGACAGATAAATATATAAATAGGCAGATAGATAATGGATATATATATATATATATATATATATATATATATATATATATATATATATATATATATATAATCATATACAGAGGATATAAAAAGTCTACACACCCCTTTAATGTGACCTATAAACTGTACAACTCGATTGAAAAACAAACTGAAATCTTTTAGGTAGAGGGAAGAAAAAATATAAAAATGGAATAATATGGTTGCATAAGTCTGCACACCCTTAAACTAATACTTTGTTGAAGCACCTTTTGATTTTATTACAGCACTCAGTCTTTTTGGGTATGAGTCTATCAGCATGGCACATTTTGACTTGGCAAGATTTGCCCACTCTTCTTTGCAAAAACACTCCAAATCTGTCAGATTGCGAGGGCATCTCCTGTGCACAGCCCTCTTCAGATCACCTTACAGATTTTCAATCAGATTCAGGTCTGGGCTCTGGCTGGGCCAGTCCAAAACTTTAATCTTCTTCTGGTGAAGCCATTCCTTTGTTGATTTGGATGTATGCTTTGGGTCGTTGTCACGCTGAAAGATGAAGTTCCTCTTCATGTTCAGCTTTCTAGCAGAAGCCTGAAGGTTTTGTGCCAATATTGACTGGTATTTGGAACTGACGCCACCACCATGCTTCACTGTGGGTATGGTGTTCTTTTGGTGATGTGCAGTGTTGTTTTTGCGCCAAACATATCTTTTGGAATTATGGCCAAAAAGTTCAACCTTGGTTTCATCAGACCATAACACCTTTTCCCACATGCTTTTGGGAGACTTCAGATTTGTTTTTGCAAAATGTAGCCTGTCTTGGATGTTTTTCTTCGTAAGAAAAGGCTTTCGTCTTGCCACTCTACCCCATAGCCCTGACATATGAAGAATACGGGAGATTGTTGTCACATGTACCACACAGCCAGTACTTGCCAGATATTCCTGCAGCTCCTTTAATATTGCTGTAGGCCTCTTGGTAGCCTCCCAGACCAGTTTTCTTCTGGTCTTTTCATCAATTTTGGAGGATGCTCCAGTTCTTGGTAATGTCACTGTTGTGCCATATTTTCTCCACTTGATGATGATTGTCTTCACTGTGTTCCACGGTATATCTAATGCCTTGGAAATTCTTTTGTACCCTTCTCCTGAGTGATACCTTTTAACAATGAGATCCCTTTGATGCTTTGGAAGCTCTCTGTGGACCATGGCTTTTGCTGTGGGATGCGACTAAGAACATTTCAGGAAAGACCAACTAGAGCAGCTGAATTTTATTTGGGGTTAATCAGAGGCACTTTAAATGATGGCAGGTATATGCTGACTCCTATTTAACACGATTTGGAATGTGATTGCTTAATTCTGAACACAGCTACATCCCCAGTTATAAGAGGGTGTGCAGACTTATGCAACCACATTATTTTTCTTTTTTTTTTTCTTCCCTCCATCTAAAAGATTTCAGGTTGTTTTTCGATTGAGTTGTAAAACGCTCGAAAAGTGAAACGCTCGCAAAGTTACGGGCTTGCGCATGCCGTGGCCTGCAAAGAGCAACACAAGTTGGGATCCCGCTCCACGCTGATCATAGCCAGTAAGCTTGAAACAGCTGTACGATGATAGGATTCCCAGCTTGTATATAATCTAACCTCGGCTTTGCATAAAGGCTGTGTAATGCAGCAGGCATAAGCCATGTTTATAATGGTTTATGGATTGATAAAAGAGGCATTTGTGGGCACATTTGCATGTCCCTGCTCAGCTTCTCAGAATGCAGTGTAAGAACTGTATTTCTTGGAATTCTGAGCTGGAAACAGGTTTTTTAACTTGTTTTAGACATTGCAATGTGAAGTGATAGGTATAAACTGTAAACACAGATGTACTGTTTCAAGGTTGTGTTATCCTATGAACTTAATATTGATGATACCACTTGACCTCCAAATCTATAGCAGTAGAGTAAAATGCTTTAGCACAAAGCTTTCTATTCACATGACTCGGACTAGAACTAAAAATATATGCAGCGCTTTGAAAAAGTATTTATCTCTGAATCTTCTCTGTTACTATTCTCCTTTTGGCTGGAGCCCAGAAAACAAAGTGGTCATCAAGGCGAGGGGGGCCTGAATGCACACTCCATGGAGAGCTCCTACAGGCACAAGTGAGCTTTAAGAGGCTGCTCTCAGAGTGAATTATCACATTATTATCGTTTATTTGGAACGCGCCAACATATTCCGTAGCGCTATACATAAGTTAAGTTACAGGCATCCATAAAACTAACCTATTGAGTTTAGTTCGTTCTCCGATTGAGCACCTCTATGTTTGTTGATATTTTCACCTAGGCTTTATTATCAATAATACATTCCTTTGTAGCTGTGTATTTTAAGAAGTCTAAAAATGATTAATGATACTGTCTTTTGAGGAATGCTATTGTATCTAGTTTCTAATGGCGATTACTATTTTTTTTTTTTTTTTTTTAGACTTGAAGCTTAGTAAAGAGGCTTGGTTTATATGATATGGTTATTCATCAAGCTCTTCCCTCAGGTATAATTAGTCTTGGATTAGAATATTTAGAGTTGGAGATCACAACCTTTTTGACTGGTTAGGTATTATACAAAATAGCAAGTGTTTGAATAATAAAATAGATTGGATTAAAGTACTACAACCCCAATATCATCTATTTTGTAATATAATAGGAGTAAAAAGAGTGCTCAAATCATTTTGTTTTATGACCTCTCCCACTCCGCTAAACACATGTTCCTGGATTGCAATGAAAACAAAAATCTGGTTAAATTTAGATGCATTTTATTTGATGAGTGAAGGAGCCCAATATAATAATGTGTATTTTTGTGATATATTAGAAATGGTAATGGTAGGTATAGATACTGTATGTGGGCATTTGGGTCTCCATACTGAGGCCAAGAATTTCTAGAGCTGCATTATACATATTTATGCCATAAAAGCATGCTCCTCTTCCATAATAACCCCCCCTGTGACAGGTAATTAATGGCCTCAGATAAGGAAAATTAGAGGGCACAAGGCCCTATGTAGATAATTTCTGCTTAAAAAAGGCTCAGATTACCTAACTCTTCCACTCAACAACACTCAACTATAATTATATTTTTTATTCATATGTGTCCTTTTCATTAATGATACTCTTGGTCAAGCATTGTTAACAATTGAATGGGGGAGTTCCTCAGAGGAGTAGCTCCATTAGCGAAGGGTTTTTACTGTACTTTTTTAGGCAGAAGCCCATCGCCATGGACTGAAGATGAGAACTGACTTCAATCAAGCAAGAAGAGGACAGGTGCTTTATCAATTTTGTTTTCCTACAAATTGTGAAAAAAAATGTCTTTGGCACTCTATTCAGTTAAAGGGCCAGCTACCTCACCCTAAGGGCGCTTTGCGGTGTGAAAGAGCACAATATTCCATTTTAAAATTATACATTTGTTTCTTTAATTAAACTTATAACTGTTAAAGAACTAAAGCTTTTAGATCTATTTACAAACACACTGACTATTCCTTGATTACATATGTAGACACCGGCCGGTGAAGCTTCATACAGAGAAAGATGTATATGTTTTCTTTGCATTCAGGAATCCTACAGCCCAGCAGTTAACCCACAAGTAACTCGCTTAAGAGATTCTTCCATTCCTTTCTATGCACAGATGAATCTATAAAAGGGTTAAGTCTAGTTTCCCTTTGCTCTCTGCACAGAGTCGGTCTGGCAGCTTGACACATGAAACATAGATTTAATTAATAAATATCTTGGTGGAAAAAAAAGCACAGATTTCAAACATTCAAAGGTTTTCAACATGCTATTAAGGAAACTTTACACTTTTTACTAAATTAAGTGGCCCTTTAAGGTTGAAAGCATAAAAACCTTCTAGTAATATGCTTAAAAAGGAAGCTTCATTTGTTTGATAACCAATTATAAGTCTCCTCCTACCTGTTGTCTATTAGGGGTGTGGCCAGCTGTCCCTGGAAGTGGACTAGAAAATAAAAATTAAAAAACAAGTCTGACCAGACTGGTTCAGTTTGAGCATGCTCAGTAAAAGAGGTGATGCTATTGTGGCTAATGCACTAACACTGCAAAGGCCTAAGGGACAGCTGCAAACAGGTTACGTCTGTGCTTTTTTGTGGGGCAGAGCCAATGGCCTCACAGGCATGGGGCCAGGGACATCATAGCCCCATCCACTTCAAAATTCCTTGATGGGCCCCCGGGGCAGAGCTGACCACTGCACTGGTGCAGGAGAATGTAAGAAAAATATTACAATGTTATTATAAACTGCATACTGCCCAACAAACATAGGAGCTTTATTTTAAATGCAGTACAGGGGTCCTTTAAAATGGTATTTGACACTCACTTAAAAGGGAGCTCCAGTTTGGATCAGCAATAGTGTAATCCACATGGTCCAACAACTCTTATAATGGGTAAAGCAACAAGAACCCATTCCCTATTAAAATGGGAGACATGATTCACACTTTGGTCTAACAATTAAAGGAACACTGCTCAATGTTTTTTTTTCTCTATGGGCTTTTTAATAACTACTTAAAAATCATCAAATTGTATTTTTTTTTTTTTTTTCTAAAACAGCCTCGATTTACCAACTTACCTTTTTTAAATGCAATTTTGCATCATAATCTACCATTTGGATTCATGCTGAACTTCTGATATGGAAGGAAACTGTGAGCAAGTAGGAAGTTTCTATTTGCACAGTAGGAATATGGCAGCAACATGGGACGCTCATTAGTTTGCAAGGGCACACACACTAGAAAATGCTGCAGGTAGGTTTGATTAAAAAAATTGTGCTATTATATAAAATGACAAAAATTATCAAATGTAGTTATTGTTAAAAATACACATCTGACCACGTTGGTTTTTGTTTTTTTGTGTGTGCCATGTTTACTTTAATGTCAAATATTTCAGATTATAAGATTATATACAACTTTACAAATACCAAAATTAACATAATAAAAAAAAATATATATATTTTGAAGTTAGCAAAATGTTTTGTAATTTCTAACAGTTGTAAATAAGAGTAAACACTCCCTTCAAACCCAGGCTAAATTATCATAAAATTCATATTTCGTTTTGGTCCCTCAGGAGGAAAAGCTGAAACATTTGTATCAGATTTTGGGGTTCCTGTTTGTGCTGTGTTATGTAGTGTGGCAGTATGTTAGAAGGTGCTATGTATTTTCATATAAGAGTCTCTCTATGCAGCAAATCCACACTTGATTACTACCCCCTGCATCAACTACTGCTTGTTTGTATAATTACCACACAGGAAGCAGCCAGGGCGGGTCACATCCCAGCAGTGACTTTGGGGCTAACATCAGTGCTCTCCTATTGGCAGAGGAAGACACAGCTGGTGAAGGAGTTAAAATTGGTCCCCAAATGCTCCATGCGGACTGGGGGCAGGGGGAGGAATCAGGTGCCTGTGTAGACACTCATGGGGGTGTCAACATAAGTATTAGAGGGAGTTCCTAGATATTAAAAAAAATATATATATATATTTTTTTTATTTGCTGCATATATCCAGGATGCTTTTTGCCTAAAGAGTGCATAAATGTAATAATTAGATTTGCCTTTAACTTCTGATCACCTGCCTCATTCACTATTAACCCAAATCACCTGCTTCTCTCACTATTAACCCCAGTTTCCCTTGGTACTCGATTAAGCCCTTTGGTTGTCATTTAATTCCCATCTCTCTGGTTATTACACAAATTAGCCAGGATTACTTGGTCTCATTCACTATTGACCTCTCAATTCCCTATTTATCTCATTATTATCTTCCACTATTAACCCAATACCCTGGTTCTCTCAATATCAACTCTTCATCCCCAACCCTCTCACTATTTCACTATTATACGTGATCCCTCTGTTCTCTCAATATTAACCACTTATGCCCGACTCACTACTAACCTCTGATTACCCGGCTCTTTCACCAATAATCCTAGATGTATCAGTCCCTATTAACCCACAATCTTCTGACATCATTATTATTATACTGCAATAACTAGGTATGAATAAAAAAAAAATGGAGCTGCCTTGACTTGTATGTTGCTTTCCATTAGTCATATGTGTTATTGCACTAGTATATTAGAATTTTATATATATAAAATCCTATTTGAGAGGTTATGGACAGCAGAGGCAGCTTTGGAAAATATACCATATTCACCAGTGAATAAAAATTCACTACAGACATAGCAAACACAGACACGTACACTATTTTATACAAAAACATTTTTTTTTATTTCTTGAAGGTTACCTTGTCAATTTGCTTAGTCAAATGACAAGTCACTTAAGTCTGTATGTTTACCAAAGGAAGGTTATCTTATTTTTAGAAGTGTGGTAATCTTTATCTACAGCAAACTAATATCATACCCAATTAAACTGCTTTATTAAAACACAGAATAACTAGACCGTTTAGGGCACCGTTTTACATTGCTAACAGGAAAACAATTTAATCAGGAAATAAGGCACTAAAGTATATTTAAAACACATGTTTAACAATTTCTGAGTGTGTATATGTGCAATACATATACACACATGCATCTACATAATAAAACATACTGACAAAGCACCAAATGGAAGCTAAGGAACCACATTTTTTATCTTCAACTAGGAGCCATAGTTATGTTATGTGCAAATGAAAATGATTTTGTAAAGTGCAGCATGTGTATTAACATTAAATAAGTTAGATTAAAATGATGGGTATGTGTGTGTAATGCCGAACATAAATACATTTAAATTACAGTACAAGACATATGCTGTAGAAAATGCAACCAGATTCCAAATACTAGAACAAAGAAATAACAAAAAGTTCTGGTTTATTAATGAAGCTGTGATATGGCCAAGTGGGAAGTACTGCCATGACTGGCGCTTTAAGAATTCAATAAATATCCTAAACCTTTCCTGAAAAAATTCTATATAACAAAAAGCAAATAGATATATTAATGGATAAAAACACATTTGTTTCATATGTTAATATTTAGCAAAAGACAAAACATTGTCAAATTTATATTTTATCTTCTGTAGGTAGCCACTATTTTGTGACAAATCATATTTCAAGTTTTTTTTTATTATTATTGAAGAAAATAATTTTTTACTTTAAGGTTAGTTAAAAAAAAAAAGTTCACACACAAAGTTAAGAAATAATGCAAAAAAATAAAATGATAGTAATATTAGACAAATAAAAAAAACAAAAAAAATACAGAATCACAAAATTTTGGAGGACATTCTATTGCTTTCTGGATTAAATTATTAGAAACACATTTAATGAGATATGAAAAGGAGAAATACTCACAATATGCCTTCACATTAATGTTAGTGTTTTTTGTAGGATGAATTATGAGTACTTAATGAAGTCACACAGATTATTTGGTGCTACTTATGCAAGTCACCAGAGCTAGTGCAAAAACATACACACCTGAATTTAGATGATTCGATCAAGCAAAAAACAAACCATTTGCAACATTTTATTTAGACTTATTAATTAAGTTGGGTGTGGGGTTTTGTTGTTTTGCCATAAATAGCCCCTCTCTCACTGGAAGAAATCTTGGGATTCACAGGGATAAAAATAATCACCACAAACCACAGCTTCACTGCCATCCTGAGCAAGTGATTTTACACTGGCTTCCTAGTCAACGTTTATCCAACATCATCACTGGAAAGAACATTAAAAATGCAATAAGGCAATGAGATCATTTGTTTTTTTCGTAATAAACTATATGTTTTAAGACAATCTTATATACATTCTGGCCCCTGTTATTAACATTGAACGATTACTACAATGGCTCCCATTTGTGTTCCTGCGTATGGCTTCCAACTGGGACTCTAAAGAACTGGGCAACACTGCCGACCTGAACATCTTTAAAGGCAAAAGTTAATAAAAGCAACAGGAAAAATACAAATTCCCACTTACACATTTTTGGCAAATCATTTTGAAATGGCATTTTTCTCCACAAAGGAGCATCTTTATTTATATATATATATATATATATATATATATATATATATATATATATATATATATATATATATTTAATATATATATATATATATTTAATATATAGTATCATTAGTTTCATATTTATTGCAACAGCACTGTTTTCCAAGGAATTAATTTGAATAAGTATTTTGATAATCAAGATCTACTTAAGAGCTTGTGACAGTTACTCAATACCTTTTTATTACTGTTCATATCAGTCTATTCCAGCCAACATATTTTAAGGCACCTCTAGAAGAACAATATGTGTAAGACAGTGGACCTCTACAGCAACAAGAGTATTTATGATACATAATAATGGTTATGGAGATGTTGAAGATTTATTGCTCTTCTAAGAATTTAATCATTGTTGTTTTTGACATAACAGCATCTTCCCAACAATGATCAGTTGTTGGAATCATCCAAATTATAGCACCACTTACTGAAAGTTGTTAAAGAGCACACACAAAAGAGCAGAAAAGTAAATCTCACCATGTAAGGTCTCAGTTGGCAGATAAGGAGATAACAGACCCATCAACATTGTCTAGTGTTATTCCTACAGATATTAGGGAACATGTTTCATTAGGGGGGAAAAAGTAAACAATTTTTTGCCTATAACTTTGCATTTCTACTTTGGTCATTTATATTTTCAACACAATTACAAATGAGAATCAGATTTTTACAATTCTTTTCTACAGATCTGATTTTTTTTTTAAAGCCTGTGGTTCTTAGGGACACTGTAAGCATTTTTTGTTGCATCAAAAAAGAGTATTGGAGAATCCCAATTGAAAACAGGATAAACACACAGTATGACTTAATCAAAGGGGAGGGAACCAATAAACTTGCCGTTGTCAGCCAGGGAGCAGTAATCTAGATGTACAAGTTGTACTTCTGAAGATTTAATTGGCACACATGTACAGATGCTCTATGCATTTCCTGTTAATATTAGTTTATAAAAGGTTTTACTTATCATGCAAAACACAATTTTGGTAATGTTTCCAGCATGTGCTTTTGTTCCACGTCCTTTAATTACAACGTCAGAGATCAAAAGTTAATATGGGAATGTGCTAAAACACTACATAGTTTGGCGGATCTAGCACATCTTGCTGAAAAGAGATTTAAGTACATTTATGCTGGTCAAACAAAAGCATTAACTTCTTGTTCTTGGAAACTATCATTATTTTTATTATCCCTTCAGTTACCTAAGAATAGTTTATAATGGCATATAACCAGTTAAATATATAACTTTATTCAAAATATTAGTATGTGAATACTTATTCACACACACAATCTGTATTTAGCAGTGATTCCATAGTTATTCTTCCATGGACCAAATTCATTTTCTAAATGCTTCTGAATACCTATAATGCATTGTACTATAAAATAATATCATCTATGCACAGATAAACCATTAAGTATAGTATTTAGGCACTTTTGTATTGCTGCTTTTATATGTATTTTTTGTGATGTTTTTTTATTTTACAAAACGGATTATTAGACATTTAGGTTTGTTAATATTCAGGATTTTTTTTTAATAATTGAAAGTTTCTATGTTGGTTTATTTTAAAATAGATTATTTACCTTGTCAACAGCAGGCCACCAAATAATTTACAGTATCTCTGAGACCAGCTGCTTTTATTTAATACATTAACAATGCATTTAAAAATGTGTATACTCTTTTAAAAGTTAAATCTATGTTTTATTTGCCATTAAAGGTTCACTACATTTTGAAAAAATATATAGGTTTGAAAACTATGTATAAGCAGCATAATTGAGCAGGAAAAAGTATTTAAGCTAGAGGTGAATCAAAAAAATAAATTGATGCCTGTGCTGGGCCTTGGAGGCACCCAAGATACTTTAGAGGAAGCGGTTTGTGTTTGTGGGAAGTTTACATTTCTGGACAGCAATGCTTGCATTTCCTGATGCAAACAGGCTGTTTCTGGGCCAGTGAGGAAAAAGAGGTGTGATCCAATTATATAATAAAGCCTTTTACCTATCTTTTTTTTTTATTATTATTTTTTTTTTTAAGATCTCTCCTTCCACTGATGATAATAATAATAAAAAAAAAAAAGCACAACCTCATGAGCCAGCTCTCAGAAAGTTAGGTAACAGATACAAAAAAGCTTTTCAAACACTATTAACATATTTTTTTGCCCACATCTGCCCCTGCTCTACTCCTTCCACACTTCACTCCTTGCCAATCAATCATCACATTTCATTAATTATGCAGGCCAGATTACCTGGAGAATGCGGTGTAGAAAAACAGGTTTATGGTTGCAATTTCATACCCCGGACTCTCCAAAGTGGGCATGATCTAAGTCATCTGGCCTGCATAATGAATGCAGTGTATAGTGACTGTGCTTGTCATATGAACAATAGTCTCCAAAATAAGAAGGGAGGTGAGGAATGTAGCTACAATTGAGGGAATTTTGTAAAATGTATATTTTCTTTCTAAAGGCTTTTTTTAGCTGTGGTTTGCACATGTATTTTTAATGATAATGGTGAGCTAAAGCTTGATTGAACCTGAAAAGCACTTACAAGGACTATTTAAAACGGTACAAATATAAAGAATAGATTTTGAGCTTAGTTTTTAACATTGAAATATATCATATAAATGCCTGCATCGACATTAATTTTTTTTACAACATACCTGTAATACACTAAAATGCTCTATGGATTTCAAAACCAATAGTTTGCAATAATAGCTGCTGAGATATGATCACAGTACATTGTAGGTTCTAAATACACTGCTCGGAGTACTCAGAATATAACAACAACTCTACTTTTTTTTCTATAAATATATATTTAAGTTTATCTAAACTGCTCTATGAATATGGTGTTCCTACATAAAGAGTTGGCACAGTCTAATAATGAAAGCTATAAGCCATTTTCTTTAACACATGCTTTATCCCATCTCCTTTTTAATGTCCCATAAGACTTGCATTTACTAAAGCCTCAATTATTTTTACAAAAATCATGATTACAATAATAGACACAGGCTTCGAGTGGCTAAGGGAAGACACTCAAGTCACCGACGTCATCTTGCTGCCGCTGAAAAACGAAAAAGGTCAGATCTTCTAACAGGCGGAGTATGAAGGCTATTAAAAAAGGATTTCAGCTCATGATCAGAGACTGCACGATCAAAACAGACAAGTGGAGAAGCACATGGGTTATTAAAGATTTTTTAACATGGGTTTACTTGGAGCGTGTACTAAGAAATTTACTGAGCAGGAGCACAATGCTTGGATCTTGTCTGGTAAATAAGCATTGTGACCTTATCCTTCATTCTGCACTGCTCCAAGTGATTTTTTACAAGAAAAAATATTCTGAATCACGTGAATAAATTTAGCTCTATTGACATATGTTGGCACACACAATTTTTTTTTTTTAATATCATAAGTCATGGCTAATTGACTTTTACATCTAAAAGCCTATAATATGGCCTTCAAAAAGATGGACAACAGATATATTGTATCCATATTGTACACATGGTGAAAATCTCAACGCTGTAGGACTTGGCGTATTTATTATTATTATTAGTTTACCCATTTCAATGAAATACCCGGATAACATTCAGTTTGGCATAACAAATAATTTTGGCAACCATTGTGGTCCAGTTGGACTGTGTTGCTTCTGTGTCATGGTACCAATGTTTATCAGATTCAAATTTATATTTTATAGAAAAGAATACATGTCTACATCACTTAAGTTTTTTTGAAGTGATGTGTAAAAACTGTAAAAATAAGCCAACAAGACATTAAACTTGTATGACCAAGTACCATTGGGACATCATTCTGCCTCACTTTGTATAGTCTACAGCAAAACACAGGACAAAATGGCACCATTGTGCTATTCACACCGATAAACAAAACAGCAAAGAGGGAAACATTGCTATGTGCATTGCTTTAGATGACTACACAAGAGATATTGAACATTTTTTAATTGAAATCTATTTGAGTTTGGCTCTTTTTAGCGACTTGTCTTTGTTGCTGAAGCTGTCCTCTGACTTACACAGGTTGTGCAATACCTTACTAAGAGGCCTAATTACTATGGAGGCTGGAGAATGTAACAGTGGGAAATGAAGCACTATTCTAAGGATTACATGATACTTTAACTTTGTGACAAGTTCAGTATTGTTTGCATCAATGCTCCAAGACAACTGTATGAACCAAAAAAAAAAAAAAAAAAAAAGACAAATCTTTACATTAGTGTTAAAAATACAAGATTTCTTATCTGTGTGGAATTATTGTAATCTTTTTGAAGGCTGAGGTTGAACAAAGCAAAGCTGTGCTCTGACCACACTGCAGTCATGTGATATGTCTTCTGTTCCATAATTAGAAAGTCAAAGTAATGGGAATGACGTCTTAACATGACTGGACAGATTAAGTTGTTAGTAACGGGATAACTTGTTCAGAAGATAATTATCACAATCTAAGAATCAAATGGCTAGCTGAGGTTTTAATTTATCAGCAAAGTTCAATTTGGACATGTGACAAAATCAGTCCTTAAATATACTGCTATAAGGCCTGCAAATAGCAGTACATACATCATAAGGGGTGTAATCCCTATAAATCACAGAGTTTACTATTAAATATATTAACAGTAGCAGTGGCATGGGGTGGGCTACCTTATTGTGGCTTTTAGAAGTGCAGTTCTTTTGCACTGTAACTCATCAGTGAAATGCATTGTAGATGTATATGCTTTGGCCAGCGGACAGCCTGATCCTTGAACAGACAGGGCTTGGATTCTCAGTGTGCATTTTTAAGACTTACTCACCAGACCACTTTTGGGAAAGACCATAGATAAAGGCTGTATGGAAAACACAGACTCTCCTTCAAGCTCTGCTCATGGCTGTTATCTTGATTGTCTTAGAGATGATAAATTAGTCCTAAATCTACACCTCTATGAAGGGAATGACAATTAAAATAATGTTCCAAAATAAACATACAAATATTACAAATAAAAATAAGCAGCAATTCTGGGCATATCCAGCCGGGAGTGCACCAGGAACAGGTGGCATTGTGGTCTGCCATTAGGAGCTGTACGGCAGCTAGAGCAGAAAGTCAATTGTCCTCTTGAATTCCAGGATTTTGTGGCTTCAAGAACATCATTCTCACTGCTGCAAAGTTATGTATAGCCCCCGTAGGACTGATTCAAGCTTTAAAGGGTTCTCCATCCTCACCAGGGGAGGCCTGTCCGTGTCCTTTTACGTTGCTTTTTACAAAGGCAATAGACAGGTAACCCAAATACCCCTATAGAAAAACAGAATAGTGTTATACAAGCATCAACACAATTAAACAGCCAAAACACAGTTATAACCAAAAACAAATAGTTAACATATAAGACTGGAAGAGCAAGGACCACATAGACTTTCATATTGTCTGGATGATTTCTTACTGAAATTAAAACTACCACAGCTTTATAGCACAAAATGTGTTTTATGGATGAAATGATGATTTATAAATAATTGCTATTTATATTAATAATAATAATAATATATTTTAACAATAACTATATCTACAAAGAGACAAGGCATTGGTTAGAATATGGACACAGACTTGAGAAGATCTTTGCATTTTCAGTGAGCAATAGACCTTGTTATATAGCAGCTGAGACATTACAATACACATTTGAGCTACTGTGAACTCTCTGAAATATGTTTGACAAATATTATCAGCCTTTTACAAACTCCCACATGGCCATTGTCCTACCTATATTCACATGTTAGAAATCTGCAACTTGTTTTGTGTGTGGACAATTCCAAATAAGCAGACTAGATACCGATTTAAAATACATTTCAGCACTCCAAGGAAAAAAAAAAAAAAAGAAGTGAATCAAGAAGTCAACATACAAATGTAAGGCACCAGCTCATAGCAACACAACCTGTCTCAATCCCTAAAACATTACACAAGATATATGGTTACTTGACAATTTGTGGAGTGTTGTCATTTTACCTTGTTTAAATGTAGAACTCATCCTCTGTTGTGCATCAATCATAACTGTGAGATGGGTTGTGTTACTATTTGAACTGTGAATTGTATATTGTTACATATATAGTGGCTGATCAAGGGAAGAAGATGCTGGACAGATGTTGCTCTGAAGATTTGATAGTATTACTTCTGTAGGTGTATTATTACACAATTTACTCAAATACATTTTAAACCATATTTAAAGTGATACCTTGATTAGTCCACATAGTGCACTGTTGAGGCATTTGCCAAAAGACAGCTTATACTTCTATAAAGATAATAAAAATATATATTTATTGCTCATGAGCTGATGTTGACTCCCAATACAGGCAGAAATCATCTAGTATAGATATCATCACTGAATATATATGGACCAACTGCCGTGGATATGGCAAAAAAGAGTAAATATAAATAACAAAAATAGTTATTCAAAGGTCATCCTTCATCGTCACTCTACATTTAAGCATTGCTGACCTTTCTAACCAGATTGCATTTTGTCTATTCAGCGACTGGTGGCTGAAACATTTCCAAGCTTTACTAAAGAAAAACCTTAAGATGAACTTGAGAGTACAGGAGACCAGAGCTAAATCTTGAGACGAAGGCAGATTTAAAATGTTTATATAAAATATCTTGTTAAGACGAGACGAGGAGGCTGTCAAACAGTGTAAGGGGTCTGTCCATCAGATGTGGATTTCAGTAAGTGCCAGCGGATGAGCACCTGGGAGACATATTCACTGCTCAGAGCAGCACAGCGAGTGCACTATGGGCTGCTGGAACGCAGAGCTGCTCCCATCTGACAGCGCAGCACTACAGCTGATATTTGTAAGGATAGTGAGCCTATAAATAGGGACAATGTTTCTCACAGACTTGTATGTAAATGAATGCTGAATGGTATGATGGAATTATCACAGGATATAGAAATATGTAAACTTAGACCAACCATTCCCAGGCCAATTTAGAGTTGCAGCAAGGTCATATTAAACATCCAGGTGGTTACAAGATGGACCTGGGACAATGTCAGTTAGGTTAGAAGGTTTTCAGCATAGTTTAATACATAAAAAAGGTAATACATTATTTTATTACATGCTAAAAATGTGTACTTCAATGAAACGGAGCTATGCAATTTAGGGTCAACCAAGATGGGCAGGTCAAAGTAGAGAGGTCACACAAATTGTGATTCACTGGAGAAGGAACCAACAACCCACTCCCGTATCTTTGCTAAGAAAACCATATGGATAACAACAACAACCAGAAAACATAATTGTGCCTGTGAGCTGCGGGCCATAGAGAGTCAGACTCAACTGAACAATATATATATATATAATAAAATAATGTAGCTTATGGTGGGCAAAAGAGTGATAGAAGCCACCATCATACAGAGTACAGAATAAAAAGTAAATTTGTGTTCCCATTTAAATGTCTAAAAATAAGTACTCTGGAAAACTTAGAGGCATGCAAATAAGCCCACTTTGTACGTTTACTCTTAGATCCCAAAAACATTTTATACACGGCTCCTTTTAGGCATATCCCTGCTTTATTCATTATTTTATTTGAAGCACTGCATAGGATGGATTATGCACCGGCTAGGAGATCTACACACAGACAGTTGTTTCAATCTTAAAATGGACAGCCATTCAATAAAAAGTGGTCCTTTAATAAATAATTAAGTAGAAAAAAAAATGTTTGGTTGTGCAAAAATGTTGTGCAAAAATGTTGGCACAAACAATACTGATGCATCAACACACCAGTAAGTTGTGTACTTGGCAGGAGAAGTTCACAAAAAAGCCAACGGGCTTAATGCAGCAAAAATCCAAAGTACATCCCTGCACACAGCATTATATAAATAAACACAAATAGATCTTATATTTACCTATTACAACTGCTATGGTTCCAAGTGCAAGACCTAGAACCAGGAGCACGGGTGCAATGAGGATTTTTCCAGCTGAAAAAAATAAATAAAAAAAAGAGTAAATTTATAGGATGAACCACCAGTTTTAATTTTAATCTAATGTAATCACTACTTGAGTCCTTAACATTATGCTGCTTGTAAAGTATAAACAAAATGTAATATATAGGGATTTAAAAAAAAATGTAAATGCACTGATTATTGCTGGTTTTCCTATTGGATGAGCTCTAGTAATAGAAACAGCAGCTTTCAGTGTAGATTTGCACACAAAACGTGTTTACTACTTAAAGGACATGAAAGTTGGACTATCACAGTAGCCATGGACAACTTCTGGTCTGAGTCTCATTCAGGTAATCCAAGAATTACAAAAATAAATAAATACAATTATCAAAAAAGTGACAGCTGACCAAACACAAAATGTTTTTTTATAAGCTTTATTTTATACTAAATATATAAGCTATACTACTGTACAAAATAATAAATCACAATCCTTAAACAGAAGAAATAAATCCATAATTGACCTTTTAACACCATAAGCAATTTGTATTTGTGAATAATACGTTCGAAAAGGGCTTTTTTTGTATGTACGTACAAGGGTATTTGGCAATTATACCGCAAACCGCATGCAATAATTTTACACATATTACAAGGCCTTTACCAAAAATAAAGCATCAGCCTTTTGTAGCATAAGATCTAGTATTTAGATATATTATTACACTATGTGGAGAAGCACTTCCGTATAAAAATGGTGATATCTGTAAGGTTTAAAGTCTTTTGTGACTTGTTGCTTTCATGAAAGGACAAAACTGCTTTCACACTGTATATGCTTATCATCATACAGATATGTCTCTCAATATTTATGGGGAATAAAAAAAAAAAAAAAAATCTGCAGAGATGATGTTCTGTGTTAAAGAGTGAAGCAAAGTCCCCAGAAAACAGGTTTCTTACAGATAACTCCGAGCAGGGGAAGTCATCATGAAAATTGCTTCTCCACATTAGGGTAAAGATGGTGTCTACTAATATAGCCCTTGTGTCCTGCAAGATTGGGTCTAAGGAAGAGTTTCCATGCAGTTCTAGGCGCAGCAATCCATGCACTCACCACAAACAGAGCCTCGCACTAGTCTCCTTACATGCGGTCTCTCGGGGAGGTAGCGGTATTTGCATCCAAATATACTGAGGTTTGACGTGTGATCACCGAAGAAGCGCAGCTGACGATATCGCTCTCCGCAGCGGTAACAAAAGTTAGTGTTACACTGAGAACAGGTCATGTGGTCACAGCCTTCTGTTCTCTGAATATGGACCTAGACATCAAGAACATGCAAATAAGAGGCATCATTAGATTCAAGGGAAGGGCACACAGTTCTGTTGTATTGAAATGAAACAATAATACACATAAATGTATGACAAACCGTTGTTTAAAGTATAAATACGCAAATAGACTAGTTTTGACCAAAGACACAGAAAAGCAACAGAAAATTGTAGGGGGGGATTAGCAATTATACAGTTTCTTTCTTGAGTTTACTGTAAAGTTGTCTTGTAGAGGCTATGCATACCTTGATCTAAAAAGCAATGGCAGTGTTGGTAATCATTTGTGGTATCCTGTTACTTGGTCTGACAAAAATGTTACCCTCGGCTTCTAAAAATATTACTCATTGGATGGAAGACATTTTGTTTTATTTTGTCCACAAGAGAATAGTAATCAGTCCTCAAATGATATTTACAAATCAAAATTGTGGCTTAAGACAGTAATCTTTTTTGGGACTCTCACATTCTAAAAGATACATAGCCTGTATATAACATTCAAAGACCAACACTGCCTACTCTTGTACTGGCCCATGTCGGTAAGTAGTGTTTCTGTAATGGATACAGGTTTGCTTTGGCAAATAGTCAGTCTAAACCTTCACAAACACAAGAAGTTGTATGTGTGACAGAGAGGGTAGTTGCATCTACCATCACGACTGAGCAATCACTTCTGCAGGGATTCAGCCAATGCCACTGGGCCTCATACCATCCACTCAGCATGATCACTCTCTAACTGACATTGTCCCAGGTCCATTTACCATCACGACTGAGCAGTCACTTCTGCAGGAGCTTAGCCCAATGTCACTGGGCCTCATGGCATCCACTCAGCATGATCACTCTCCAACTGACATTGCCCCATGTCCATCTACCATCAGGACTGATCAGTCACTTCTGCAGGAGCTCAGCCAATGCCACTGGGCCTCATACCATCCACTCAGCAGAATCACTCTCCAACTGACATTGTCCCAGGTCCATTTACCATCACGACTGAGCAGTCACTTCTGCAGGAGCTTAGCCCAATGTCACTGGGCCTCATGGCATCCACTCAGCATGATCACTCTCCAGCTGTCATTTTACCAGTTCCATTTACCTTGTTTTCTTTTACCTCTAGATCTAGTCTCACACACTGCCACACTTCGGTCTCTAAATTCATATAACATGCCCTCTCACCTATGATTTGTGTTAATTCATAGTGCAGGTTAAACACTATCCCCTCCATTTTTCACAGCCGATTCTCCCACAAAAGTAATCACTAATTACCCCTTTATGCTCTTTTCAATTACTTGCCAAGCCCTTAGTTATTCCTTTTAGTAAATTCTCTCTTTTTTCATTAATCCCTTTAAATTGTAAATTAGGAGTTCTCAATCTTGTAAGGTGCTTTTGAGTTTAAAATCTTACATACAAGTTGCTTTTTTCAAACAGGACCCTTTACTTTTTGCCAGGTGATTAATATGGTCTTTTTTCTTTGTAATGAACCCCTGAATAGCAATACAGAATATGTTGCACGTTACAAAAAAACAAATTTCAGTGTTTGCGGATCCAGTTTAATTTTTATGATGGAGCAGCGGCCCTTGATGGGTTAGTCTTACTCTTAAAGTAAGAGGATGGGCTAATTGGTCCTGGTTGGTTGCTTCCCTTTGTCTGTTATCATGCTTACATTGTAAACATGGTAAGATCGTTTGCCAACTGCTTCAGCCATAGATCTCATAAGGCCAGTGATCCATTTTCTGACATGACATGAAGTAGTGTTACTGGCTCATCCCTAAACAGAAATACCTCTTGAAAGATAGCCTGTGAAACCAAGAGAAATAAAGCATTTCTAATGGCAGATGGGCATGAAATGTAAAACTGCACTTTGTAGGATTACCAGCAGATGGCACTCATGCTCATCTCAAATGGCAAAAGCAGCCACACAATCAAAGGTAAATTCTATTTGTATAAACGTAACAATGTTACCACACCAAGGTGTCTTAGGGTGTCCTGGTTGCATGTAGATTTGCGCCATGAAAACCCCCCTACATAGTATGATTTGGCTTAATTAGCAAAAATCAGGACCACTTTACGACATGCCCAGTGATCTGAGGGAATTCTCAGTTTCAAGATGACAATCTACCATTTTAAGCTTGGATTTTTTCCCAATCACCTTTACCAATACTTGAATACTATAATCAGCAAGTCCCAAAGTGGCCGCTTAGAATAGGTATTAATTCAAATGTGTGGTCTGGTGAGAATAAACCGAACCACCAGTTTCTATACAATTGTCCTGTTCGTATGTAGCTGGAAAATAAATCCCCACCCTACCTCTAAAAGACAAAAATGGAGCTGCGTATGAGTGCACAAGTCACCTGGTGCGCTATATATAAAAATACATTATAAGACCAAGAAGGAGATCTTGGGTGGTTGGAGTGATGATGGTTTTGTCCACATTTTGAGATGTGAAATGTAGGAAAGGTTTTAAAAAGGAGCATCAATTGATGATACTGAAATCCAACATTTTGTTAGGGTGCCAAGGGGAACTTTGCAGACGAAAAACACCATTAGGCTAGGACTGAACGTTCAGCAGCCACACAGGCGAGTACTAGAGACGGAGAAGCAATTATTATCACCCTTTTTCATAATGTGCCACAATTGTCCATAACATTACTTGCAATGGTACACATAACACCATACATGGAAATAAAACCATAAATAATTTGGCACCTAAATATTTTCAGGAGGTTTAATGGAGCTATATGGATGGCTATCTCCTAGAAACATCCTGTCTTGCTTCTAGAAAATCTACCTTAGCATTTTACATTTTTATCCATCACATTAGAAGTATTCAGGAATGAATACACGCACTACAATATGGTAGAGAGTCTCAGTGGCTACCCCAAAACTCCCTAAATTGCCTGTTCCCTTAAAACATATTGAGCTCAATATAGAACTTACACGGATTGTCTCTAATTAGGTAATTCTGTAAAACAAATGCAATTATTTCACAAAATGAGGATAATACATACATACTAATAAATACAGAGCCTTGTGGCATATTTGTGTTCACAGATAAGAGATAGTGTTTTCTGTGCTCCAAATACTTATGGACATCTGTCCGGAGGGTGATCAATCCGCCTCAGAGACACAATCTGATCATAACCTCCAACTGTCCCACAAAACTGCCCATTGCAATCCCCTCTCCAAATGCTCATACCACCCACTGATATAATCCTTCTGCTAATCTGGATTACATTTCTGAAGGTGACAGGGAAACATGACTGGCACAAGATCAATGTTTGTACCATTTGAACCGATGCTTCACTTGGAGAGGCCATAATGGTGTCTGTAAGAGGTCACGTTACAAGACAGATGGATGACAAGGATTGAAAGGGACATTCAGGATCTACTTTTACAGCTAAACTGACCACTGTTAGTGGAGAAAAACGTCATATATTTGTGTAGTTTGTAACAAAATAACAACATTAGCAGTTGTGTAAGCAGTGGGCATAAAATCATTTTTAGGTAAAAACGTTATTTTAGCAGACACTGCATGGGCCTATAGGTTTCCATAATTTTGCCATCCACGCTTACTTCCAGCAACAGAGTGGGCATGTTTGCCTAGTACTCAAGAGTGGAATGAAGGGGAGGGGGGTTGTTTATTAATGGATAAACTAAGATTACAGCATGACACCTTCATCCTCCTCCCAGACTGGTCACAGGTATACATGCAAGCTTTGCTTGTCCTGTTCTGCAACTTGTGCCTTGAAAAGGAAGTGTGGATATCATGGCAGCTTCCATGCTCTAGCAGAGTCTATGTAAAAGAAGATTTTCTCTTAAAATGCTTTTATATACATGATTTACACAGATGCTGATGTTGTTAATTTGTTGCTTACTTCATAAATATGTGAAGTTTTATTAACGTACAGTGGTCCTTTAAACATTTTTTTTTCCAATTAAAGATCAAAATCGTCTTGAAAAAAAAAAAATACAATATCCTACACTCCTTGCTACAACTGGCTTCAAGTTTAGTCTACCAACCTCTTGTTTCTACACACAAGCCATTTAACATGTGAAAAGAGAGGGCAAGCGAAGGACACCCCCCTCAATCTCACTTTAATAGAATCTGTCATTTTAAAAACACATTTTTAAAAGGGTAACTGCAGTTTAGAAAACAATCTGTAGGTTTGTGAAAATATGTAATAAAATAAAAGTAAGTAGTGCTCCAGAAGTCCATAGACACAAACTAAACCAGCTAAAAAATATTTTTTTCATTTTTTTATTATTATACATCTGCCAATTTGTCACATACTTCAAACTTTTCCTAAAGCACAGTGATGCGTCAAATTTTGTAGGAAAAAAAAAAATAGCAATATTTTGGGATGTAGGATCTCAGTTGTAATTTTCAAATATAATTACTAGCAAGAGCAAAAAAAACTGTAGAATTAATGAAATGCAATCGATCAAGAATACTGAGAACGGCTTTTATTACCCTTTCTTTAGACGCGCAAACAATCTGCAACTCTGCACAATAAGCTTACAAATTCTCCCAAAAACACATAAAAGATTTTCTACACAATTTATCTATTGTAATTTTAAGATGCAAAATAAAGGCAAAAATAAAAAAGTCACTTGTTTGTCAAGTATGTGCCAAACCAACAATATTAGCAGCTGTGCAAGCTGTGGGCATAAAGCATTTTTTTTTTTAGTAAATCTGAATTTTGAAGACTCTGTGTACAGGACTCCATTTTGTGTTTGTTCGATTACTTCCTAAGAGCTGAATCAAAAAAAAAAAAAAAATTCTGTCCGTGAAGAGAAAAATAATGAGGAAGGAGGGAACACAACACCCTTGTTTGCGGACAGGCTCAGAAGTAGACCCGTTGCATCATTCACTGCAACAAGAGCTCACCACACACAACGTGTACCAAAGTATCATGGATCTCTCCTGCCGAGGCATCAAAATGATTATTTTTTCTAATTAAAAACCAGCTGTATGATTGTTTTTCCTGCTTAATTATGCAGTCAGACTTCATTGTGCGATGGACTTTTATGTGTGTGCTATGTAAATAGTTTTATTATTAAACCAAAAAGTAAAATAGTAGGTGCATTTTAGCACTGTTCATGCCATTACTAGAGGTAGAACAAGAGTTAAAAGATGAAGCCATATGTTTTGACAACATAAATACCCCACCCTCTGGTCCCATAACAAATGCCTGTTTATCATGTCCTTAAAGCGTTTACTAGAACTGTGCAGAACTGCACAAGACCGATACAGGGACGTTCCCATGATAGTGGATTGGCAGCATAGCTTCGTGACTCCTGTGTAACCATAAACTTGTTTGCCTCGTCTCCAAGTCATTATGTCACAACTAGTTAACGAATAACTCAAAATAAAAATCGCAAGTTGTCAGTAGACACAGACCATAATTAGTAAACTCAATGGAAGAAAAAAAGAGAATCAAACAAACCCACTGTATTAGAAGTTATTCTCTGGAAATGAATGGGTGAAAGCGCCACAGGAAAAATGCCATTTATTGAAGAAATGTAAGGTATGAAACAATAAGTGTAGCCGTTTTATCGCTCCATCCATCAAATTGAACCACAAACTTAAAACCAACTTTATTATAAACTTAAAAAAAATATAATTTTACTTCTCTAAGGTGCTTCATACGGTACGTCCTTGTTGGATGAATCATTCAACAAATTCAGTAAAGGTACACAATAACCATTAAAAAATGAAATAAATCTATACAGCACAATCCCTGTGTCTCATTACAGAGTAATAGAATCACATTAACCGCTCCAGCGGTAATCTTAAACGTGGCTTGGGGTTAATTTGCAGTTCCCAACGCCACGCTCGAGATTACACACACCCCCTTACTGTAAAACGCCATCATCCTTCCACTGCGGCATGTCTTTTGGCAGTGTCCGGGAGTCCCGAGTGACGTCACACGTACGTCACGTCAATAGCGATTTCCGGCCACAGCCAGAAGACGTGCCACAGGGGATTTTATGGTATAACCACCCAATTGGGTAAGATAATGCCGATTGGCAGTCTACTTGACCACTGGTAGTAAGAAAAAGCAGTAAAACAAATTTTTAAATTACAAGAATTGCAATTATAAGTGGAAGTTCCTTAAAGGGCCACTTTATGGATTTTTTTTTATATAAATGTCTTAAACAAGGTTAATTCATTTATATCCTGCTCAATGTAATGGTTATATAAAATTTACAGTACTCTTACATTTAAGAAACACAAACAGATTCTCACAGTTTTGGACATCCCCCACCCTTACTGGTTAGAGATACCATCTTGCCCAGCTGTAACCTAAAGCCACACCTACAATTGAGGGATTGCACACTACTGATCAGACAGACAGCATGCTTGCTACTAGCATATGACACTGGCAGGGTGAAGCCCCTTCCTTTACGGTGGTCTTAGGTCATAACATTGCACCCCATGAGAGAAAACAGGAAAAAAGGAAGATATTATTTTATTTATTTAATTTTACATTATTAAATAAAGGAGAATGAAAACGAATTAGCTGCTTTATACAACAAAAAACCCAAAACATTTATGTAAATGTTTTGACTTAATAGTCCCTTAAGATGGATATAGACGATAGATTGTTTTTATGTACAAAGACCCACATTCTGAGGTAATGGCCTTCTTAACAGCAATTCAGATAAGCAGTGGGTGGTAATAAAGATGAGCATACTCATGTACAAAATGGTAACCGTGAGGGAGATTTAACAATTACACTTAATTGTTCCATTGTTAAATGTCTCTATCACAGTTGCCATTTTTTAATGAGCATACTTATCTTATTTATTATTCCCTATAGCTAATCTTTATAGCAACTTTTATAAAGCAGTTAATTAAGTATAAAATAACTGAAGGATCCAACATCCATATCAATTGCAAGGTATTTTTAATTCCAATCAATTGCAGTTATGTTTATTTGTATGCTTATTTTTCATAGCTCAATAACTCTGTTACTTTATTTTGACAGGTTGACTGAACTCTGGTAAGATGTTATTATCTGGTGATTAAAAGTGATCAATGGCGCACTGAGCCTTCTTTCACTAGAGTGCAGTATGGCTAAACGTTGTTCCAGTTAAATAAACACTGCTTACAAAACAGGCTCTCACTGCAGGGGAACGTCAATTATTAATGTGTGAGTGACGTGCATGTAAACACAGCTCAGCCTGATCTCGCTGACAACACACAGCGCAGAGAGGTGCTCACCTATCACCTTCACTCTGACGATCAGCTTTCAAAGGCGGCTCTACGTGTAAGGTCCTGGCAAATCTAATCTCGGAGAGGAAGAGGAAAGCACACCCGCTCTTCTCCATTCTCAACTTGATAGACAGCAAGACTTGTATAAACCCTCCACTATCAAAGATATGGAACTAGGTTCACAACTAAAGCCCTGTGTCCATACTGGTTTATATGGCATAGTCTGACACCGCAAAGTTCCCAATTTTCCAGTGGAAGTGTTAACCCTGAAAGTTGGGTATGTTAAGAATACATTACATCAAAAAAGTCATCCTTCTGTACTAATGACTATCGCACATAATTATCTCTCACAGTGGGGGTCATTATCACTATTCCGATACATATCTTGAGGTTTAAGTCGTATTATTCTACCTCATCTTCCATCATATTTTGTACCACAATCTACTTGTGGTCCCTTGCTGTCATGCCCAGGTGGGCCCTAGAGTTAGTAAAAAGTGATGGGACCCAGACATGACAGCCTGACCTAGTACACATGTTCCCCATTATAAATATGAGGTATGTGGTCATGCATATGGGGGTTAATAGGTCAGGTCAGGCCCCAGAGGAAAAACAAAAACAACTTTACTTGGTGCACCAGAGTGAGAGAAACTTGGCATAAGGGGGTTCACTCGGCACAGAAAGAAGTTTCCAGACAGGAGTATATACCCCTATAAGATCAGTAGCACAGGGTTAGAAAAATAAGAAGGTGACATCAGATATTGAAAGGGATTTGGGAGTGCTTGTGGACAACCACCTAGGTAACAGTGCTCAAAGCCAAGCAGCAGCTGCAAAGGCAAATAAAATATTAGCATGTATTAAGAAGGGTATAGAAGCCATGGAAGCAAATATAATTCTGCCACTATACAAATCTCTAGTACGCCCTCATTTGGAATATGGAGTACAATTTTGGGCACCACTTTATAAAAAGGACATTTTAGAGCTGGAAAAGGTACAGAGGAGGGCAACAAAACTAATAAAGGGGAATGGAGGGACTAAGTTATGAAGAAAGACTAACCAAATTAAACTTATTTTCTCTAGAAAAAAGGCTTCTAAGAGGAGATATGAATATGATTACCTTAAATAAATACATCCAGGGTCAGTATAAAGATTTGTCAAGGGAGCTTTTTGTGCCAAGAGGTTTTCAACCGACATATCCCTTGAAGTTAGAAGTAAAAAGATTCCACCTTAAACAAAGAAAAGGGTTCTTCACAGTAAGGGTGGTTAATCTGTGTAATTCTCTACTAGAGGAGGTGGTGACAGCGCATTCGATAAATAACTTTAAAAAAGGGGACTGGATTTATTTCTAATTAAAAAGGGAATTCAGGGTTATCCTGGATAATTAGAGAGAGTATTGATCCAGGGAGAAATCCGATCGTCAGTATCTGGGGCCAGGAAGGAATTTTTTTTTTTTCTTTGAGACGATTGGCTAAGTCTCACTTGGGTTTTTTTTTCTGTTTGCCTTCCTCTGTATTAATATATATTAAAAAAATAAAATAATAATGATTGATTAATAATTAATTAACAACCAATTGATTCATCTTTAATCCGCATATTGCAGATCAGAGGAGATTTTAAAAAGGTTGAACTTGATGGACTGAAAGTCTTTTTTCAACCTTAATTACTATGTAACTATGTAACATAGGCAGATAGATTAGCTGTTTACAGCACTTGTTTAGTTGAAATACTACAAGAAAGTCAAAACACCATATAAAAAAGGTAATTCATTCTAATAAATTAGGTTACTGCACCACAGGGGTAATTAGAGGCCTAACATCACTAGATGTACAGGGTCTCCCCGTGGACCAGGGGCAGGCTACTGACAACTGGTCCCACTTCTGTGTACCCAAGGATGGAGCTGGTTATGATTGGCCAGCCTATGGTCAGAAAACGGTATAAATATGTATGTAAATCAACATAAAGGTTTTACAGTTTGAACTTGCATAACCTTATGTGCAAGGCCTTTTCTGTGTACTAATCCTAACATTTAACTGGGATTATTGCTATCAATCCAGCTCTGGAATATAGTTACACTTTGTAACTACTACTGCCTGGTATACGGTCTTGCTGGTGGAGCTCCTGAGGGGTGCAAAAGGCCCTCATGATTCTACTGGGTCGGTTTGGACTGGATCCTTATCAAGTTCAGTGAAGAAGCAGATCGTAACATTTGCCATATTCTTCAAAAAGCTCCAAACATGGACAAAGAGGGACATATTTTATTGACCAGAGACTCACAACTTGCTAGTGTTTCCACAATTTACTAGCTTGTATCAGCTTCAGCAATGCATCTAGGTTCTAAAGATGCATCTACACTATATACCACAGCACAGTCACATTCCTGGAATCAAGCCTGACATTTTGGAGAAGGTAGAGAGGACTTCTAGAAAGAGGGGAATGGTTGGGCAGAAATAGTTTTTGTTCCCTTACAACAAACAACAAAAAAAAAAGCTTTCCACGTCTCAATTTTTTCATTGTTTTGTGAGAAAGAGTGTGTTTGATAATATGTCACAGTGTGTTTTCTTTTTTCAAAATAATGTATTAGAGCTCAAATACTACCGTAATACAGTTGAATTGTTCTTGAGGGCTTACCCTCTGTCAATGATATCTACAGGCTAAAGTATGTTATCTGCATTTCCTGCTCATTGCATGCTGTTTAAACAGGTTCTGAAAAAACATTTCTTCATTAAAAAAAAAAAATAATAATTTTTTTTTGAATGCATAGAAATATTATGTCCCTTCAAAAGGGGGGGGGGATTTCCCATTTGCCAACTAAAAATGTCACATCTTCCCCTATCATGCCATGGTGCCATAAAGCTGTGCAAGGGGTCCCTTGCTATGCTCTTTGTATGGATCACCATTTGCCAACTAAAAACCTTTCACTTCTTCAAGCCCTTCTCTGCTAGCTTCCATCACAATCTGAGCATTTGTTTACTGCTGGATATAATGGCAAAGACTCAAAATCTGACCTCATACTCTTAGTTGCATATCACAAACCCTATGTATCCACTAGGGTACAAAAAAAAAAATTACATCTGCATAGAAACCATCAATGACCATCAAGTTATACGGTTTGGACAAAGTGTACAAGATTATTAAGATTTTACATGTTGCATCAATCCATAGTAATGTTATCAGACATCTAATTGTTCTCTATCCCATTTGTGTGTTTAGTTATTTATGGTGACTTCTATGTAATTATATAGCAATTGCTAGGACTTGACCTTCTCAGTGTAGACAAACAACTCATTCTCTACTTTTTAGTGCTGAAAAGGTTAATTGTATCATAAGCTCTTTCCACAAATGTTGTTAAATCTGATATTTTCTTCAGTGCATTCACTGATATTTTCTTCAGTGCTCATTATAGCAGGGCACCTATTACATTAATTGACCCAGTGGTGGGGCTGGCAAATGAAAGGTGCCAGTGCAAAATGTATTGCACCCCCTAGAAATTTCGCTATACATCCCATAGTGGCCAATAAAAAAAATAGTAATCTGCTTCCCTTCTCTAATAAAATTAAGAGTTTTCCTTTACACCAGGCCACTGCTGTATCAGAAGATCCCTAAATTGTAATGAGTGCTTTATACCTACAGTAGCTCCGCCATTGAAATGACCTGAAATGAGACTTGGCTCTCATGAACATTCAACACAAGACTTAATGGGGAAGAGAGACAGCAAAAATCCCAGGTATTACAAAAGTGAAAAAGTACACAAACATAACTGTAATTGTCTAGTATTAAAAACGGTTAAATATCGGAGCTTGAAATGTAGGCATCTTCAGCATAAATACCAGAAAATGATGCTCACTCTCTGTTACTAACTTTATCTAAGTTAATTCTCACACAGGGGTAATAAGCAGGAATAACATGATCATTTAGTATTAATAAAAATAACCAGAGAACCTTTAACACTTGTTGGTCTTTGATTAGTTGATTTAGCCAACTGGGTATACTCTTCCTGTTTATCACCCACCACTGTGTGTTATAATGAATCGCGTTAGAGAAAGTTGTTAGGATAGAGTGAGGATTTTTTAAAAGGTAGTTTATGCTTAAAATACCCAACGTTCAACCCTATTCATTGGCACTCGCTTTGGAACTTTTGTTTGCATTAACATGGAGCCTCCTAATGTACAATGAACCAGTCTCATCTCTGTGCCAGTGAGCTCACACACAAAGCATTAGTTACTGCTGAAGTCAGCATTTGTACAGTTTACCAAACAAGCAGAGCACAGAGATGTTATCATGCTCCCCGCAGAGAAGGGAGCGTTTGTATAACTCTGCAGTGGCCCTCATTGCAAGCAGCACGTCACATGCATTGTAGGCAAAAATCACCCTGTAATGTCCATATTTTATAATATTATTATAGCACTTTTCAACACCAGATTATTTATGTGAAAAGCCAATGAAGTCTAGAATTGTTACATGACCCCATTCAACAAAAAAAAGTCTTACTTAAAGTTGTTGTTCACATAGCTGCCCATACTTACAAACTGGAGGTAAGATGTTACTCCATGTTTACAGGGTTTAAAAAGCACCACTGCAGTGCGGAAAAATCATAATGCTAGTGAATGAGCTAATAAAATATAATTCATGAGCATGAAGACATTTTACAGCCTATCTTAAAGTCTAGATGACTGTCATGGTGGATTCGATCTTGGAGTGCTAGTCTGTCTGCAACTTGAGGGTTATCCCGCTGAAGCGTACTCTTCTATGTAAAGTGGTATGGTTTTTTTTTTATAACTGAACAGAGACCTTCGCTCAAATGTAGCAACAAAGGCTGCATGTTCTTTATAATCACATACAATAAATAAGACACTTTAGTCCTCTAAGTGACCTGGGTTTCTACAAGGGGCTATTTACTGTAAACAAATCAACGGTATTCTTTTCTAATTGCTCAAAATATGCGTGATCAGGGACGAGAGTCTTCCATTTAAAAATAAATAAAGTTAATATTGTGTTGTGTTGGCACCACTCACCTTGCATCTTGGACATTTTTGGGCATTTCTCTGCCCATGTTCGATTTCGTTAGCCCAGTGCCGCAACAGTTTGTCCCCTCTCTTATATTCTCTACAGTTAACTCCTTCATGCCAGGGAGAATGACACTTAAAACACCATACAAATTGGCAAGACGGGCACTGAATCTGTCAAACAAAGAGACAAAAACGGAAGAGGTTGAGATGTTATTAATGATTAATTCTATCTTTAATACTACAAGCTCAATGTAAATAAGAAATTAAATTGCCTTCATTATACTGCTACTACTCTTAATTATCCTTGTGTCCTCTTACATATCGATTCATCTGGCACTTTTTATCACTAAGTAAGATGTAGGCTTTTCCCCCCTCAGATACAAAAATCACTAGCAGTCCAAACACTGACTCCATTCATTTATTATTAATAAGATAAACTATAATTCTAAATTAAAATTTCTGTTTTAAGATTTGCTGCTGCTCTTCATTAATTAACATAAAAAATACATGTGTAAATGCAAAAAATAAATTTAACATGAAAAATGCTTTCATTGCCCCTTTAATACATGCATTATTCTAGGTTAGTCACTTGGGGACAGCACTGTCTCTTCGGCAATAATGCTGCCCATATCTAAATCATCTATGGTTAATTTACATTAAATAGCTCCAGTTTTGATAGGTTTTAAGTAACATTTCTGTATTTTTACTGCACTGCAACAAATATTTACGGTTTTCTCCTCATCACTATATGAGATTTGGCACATGTTCAGTGGTCTTTGGCCTCTAATTAAGAAAAATGGCTAACAATTGTGCAACTGATATGTTAAGCACCTTGTGTATTGGATTTGCATGCCATTTAATTGACTTTCACTTTACCGTAGCATGTAAAAGAACCTTAATTGAAATTCTAAAAAATGAATGTAATCCAAACAATGCCCATAATCTTTAAGGGAATCTGGCCACTGTGGTTTTTCATATGACAGATTTCTAGTTATTAGATTTCAGTTTATACATAACTATACTACACTGCATATACACACAAAGCAATGTCATATGGAATGAAAATATCAATATATTTTTGACATTTCTGTTCTTCATCAGGATGTAAAACTAAACAACTTTGATAGAATTGCCAAACTAAATGCACCTTTCTATCTAAAAAAATAACCAGGGATCACCTGTATATAATATCTAGGCAATTCTGCACAGCTTTTTTTTGCATTTTGCTTTATTTCGCTTCATAGTTTGTTTTTTACCAATTCCAATTGTGTACAGGACCACTTGAATGGCACTCACAGACCACTTGTGGTTTGTGGTCTACATTTTGAGACCTCTGTCTTAAGCATATTCACTAGAGAAATAAGTGGTAATTGTATCCTGAAACAGGATCCTCAGAATAGCATACATGTCACAGAAGTAAGAAAAGATGTGACAATAGTGTTGAATGGGAGAATTGTAAGGCATAATGTGCGGTCCCAAGTGATGCCTCTAAGATAAACAGATGGCATGAGGCGGGAGCATAATAATAATAATAATAATAATCATCCTCATCAGGCAGATGGTAGCCAGCACTGAGTAAAAAATCATCTTTTTCATGTAATTAAACATTTAAACTAATTTTTAAGGAGATTGTATTGGTATTAAATGCCTTTCAATGCCAAAGTAATCCATGTCCTACTTTTGGGATCACTAATCTGTGGGTTATTGGCTGGACATGCTCACTTTGAATTTGTTCTCGGATTTGGTGGGGGTTGGAATGTGGCTTTTCCTCTTGAAGGTTGTAAAGTGCTTGCACTGCGGGCAGGGCTTGGTGCTGGAGTCCATGCGACTGAGCTCCAGGAAGTATTTGTACTTGATGATGTCATCGTGTGGCAAGCTGTATAAGATGGTTGACTCATCCAAGTGTTTATCACACTCTGTTATTGGGCATTTTATCTCCACTTGCCCTAGTTGCACCTGCAGGTAAATAAAAATATGGTACAATTAAGTACATGTCCATGTATGAATTTGTATTATATATATTCACCTAAGTATATGGTGTTTCTTACAGCTATGCATGTAAAGTAACCACTAGAGGGGTGTTTCTATCTAGACTCACAAGGACCAGGCCTAAGGCAGTAGGCTTCATGAACAAGCGAATGCAGTGCCAGCAGATAAATGTCTATATGTTGTGACATCTCAGTCTGAAGGTACATCTAACAAAAATTATAATATACCACATATTTACATAAACATACAAACAGATAAGAGTCAGGATATAGCAAAAGAAAGGAGTAGTAGTAACTGAGGTATACAAACCTGAATTTGCCTAGGCCAGCATCTAAATATGCCCCGGGTATCAACCAAATCCCGTTCTGTGAGCTATATTATGTAGGGTCACCCAAGATGGGCAGGTCATAGCAGAGAGATCAGAGATATCTCCACTGGAGAAAGAACTGGCAACCCACTCCAGTATCTATGCTAAGAAAACCATATGGATAAGCACTACCAGACAAGATGTGCATGGTATGCTTCAGTCCATAGGGTCATGGAGAGTCGGACACAACTGAACAAATAAACAATCCACCAAATATAGTCTTTTTTGTAAGATTTTTTTATAAAAAAAAAAAAAAAAAAAAAAAAGTCTATATTTGATAAGCAATGGGAGCTACCGTTTTTGTTTCTACTGATCTGCTCCTACAGGTGGAAGAAAATTCTGAACACAGAGGGAGTTTTATTGCAATTCAAAATACCAGTGCTTTCTAAAGGAAATCTCTTTACTCAGCACAAACGTGTGTGTGTACAGTAGCCACAAGTTCGTATCTAGAATAAAAAATGTCCATGGGTTCGTTGAGCACTAAAAACATGATACGACACTTGCGGCCTAAAATGTAATGGACATATCACCTAAGCAAAACATAAAGTCACCTATCTTGTGACATGTTGCTCCATTTTTTCATTCTGTTACGGGCAATACGTTGGGGCATTGAAATTCCAACCTGATGTAACGTCCTCTGCACAACCTGACACAGTGTGGCACAGGTTTAAAGGCTTTGCCATTCTTAATCACAACAGATGCAAAAGCAGGGAAGAGGGGATTAGGAAGTGCTGGAATAGTACACAAACCACTCTTATGATGCACATAAAGAGGATCTGAACCTCTAGAGAGACCCGTGGAAAAGGATATTATATGGGCTGAGAGCCCAGCCGTCGATCTACCATTACATATGTCAGGAGATGACAACACCAAAACTTCAGAACTCTATATGGATTACCAATGCAAGAATCTAAAATGTTATGTGTGATTATATTGTGTTTTTTTTTAATGAAAACAATAATGTTTTATGATTACCAACAGCAAACGAAAAATGTGAATATTCAATTTCTCAAAGGACTAGTAAAGTTTTGGAAAAACTTCACATGCTTGTGAAATAAGTAACAAACGAACACTAGAAGCTATGTAAGCCTTGACGTAGATATACATTTTTTTTTAAAAAGTGCCTCCTATTCCAGGCAGGTTACTTCTCCTGTTAGGGACAACGGCATAATGGGTGCTGCTATTAAAATCAAAGCTGAATATCATAAATAAAGTATGTATTTATGTTAAACCATTTAAAACATTCTACACATTATCAGGTCAAATTCTTCACAAGAGCATACTACAAATATGACATGTCAGTGATGCTTGCTAGTTGATCAAATTATTAATCTGCTCTTTTGTTCCTTCAAGATACTCCAGGATTGGTTATTTCCATGTGTGCTCGAAGACCATTTAGGAGTTTATTAGGGGGACAATAGCTACTGCCAATTAGCACAACAATACAAAATTGCTTATTATTCACTTACAACAACAACAACATTATCACCTAATCAGTGCAGTCAGCAATGGTGAATGGGGAATTGTGTACCTTTTACTTTCTTGGTCAATGCTTTTTGATGTTTTGTTTAATGGCCTCCCCAGTCAAACGCTGTGATTAGCTTTACACCAGAAGGCTACCATTGCCTGGTCACAATAAAGAGTAATTGGTGGCCATTTACAGACTCTAGTATTACTACATATTAAAATCACAACAATGACACCTTCTGCTGATGTAGTGAGGGAGAAACTGAACACTTGAAAAAACATATGTGCTACTTTGCTATAAAACTGGCCAGGCAAGTATGTGGGGGGCACAAAGGTGAAGCGTTTCTCAAGGCCCCAATAAAAATATCTATAGAAATACAATAATGTGTTTTACCATGTTTGGCAAATGTGACAAACATCAAGGTTATTTTCAGCTGGAAGTGGGTGTAATATTAGCATAAATCTTCAATAGCAGCTATACTGGCAACACCCCCAAAAAGGTTTTTTTGTCATTACTTTTGCAGGGAATTATTTTTTATATTCAAAAGGGATTACTGGAGTGGTGGGCAATCTTGGCAATGCATTGCTAACAAAACAAACACACAAACATAACTTTATAAAGGCAAGAAAGCTTCCCAAATAGATTGACATGGGGCTCCACTCTAAAATGATAGACAGATAGAAATAAAGAACAGGAATCATGGCAGAAAACAACAGCTTTCATCATCTGGTATGCCACTAACAGTAGCAGAAAAAAATACACTGAAAGGCACTTGTGCAAACTTTCTCTTTGAAACGAAACACTGGGCTCACATTATCAAAATGCCACAGGGGCTTCAAAGTAATTCTGCAAGTCTCATGAAATAATAATTAAGTGAGCTTTTGTTACTGGCTGTAAATTCCACATGTACCGTAGTTTAGGTAACAAAAACCTGAGTTAAAGACAAGCTATTACAAGCAGTTAATCTCTTGGAGTACAACAATGGCAGCCAAAGCAGTGCAGACAGGTGGGTTTAATGATGCCCATCATTAATTATTGTAATGAGGCCTACTGGCAGCGGCAGTACATAACACAAAGGCTTGGAGACGGCACAGGGGTGTAGACAGCCTGATGGGGACTGCCTTATTAGACTAGCGGAGGGAGTATGGTGTTGAAACCTTGGGCTGCCCCTACTGCACTATGTGGTTTTAAACGAAAAAACGTAATACTGGATAGGAGTCAGACCATGTGAGATTTCTCAGCAAGTGCTGTAATCCTTGTAATACTTAACAGAAAGAGAAAAAAAAGCAATTACACCACCTTTAATCTGCCAGGGAAACTTCCCAACATCAAAACAAGTTACTTAACTGTGAATGTTGCTTAACTACTATATTAAAGTACCACTATGAAAACTTGATACAAAGTTTAATGAATAAATATATATATATATATAATCTAACAGTCATTGGGAACCTGTGACTCCCCTGAGGCATATTTATTAGTTCTCAGCATTTCATGGTTTCAGGTAAATAATAACAGACTAACAATTTTGCCCAAAACTTGGAGAATTTACAATTGTGTGTGTGTGTATATGTATATATACACACACACACACAAGCCTCTCCCCCGTGTACTTTAACTTTCCTGCTTTGCACGGATCACCTTTGGCACTCATCCCGAGCCCTACGCTGAGCAGGGCTCTCAATGAGCGCCTTTGGCGCTCATTGCAAGCCTCTCCTGATCGCCATGAACATCGTGAGCCCCCAGATGAAAGCCTTTGGCGCTCATTTCGACCCTTTCCTCCCACCTACTTGACGGGCCGCTCATTGCAGGTTTCGTTAACCTGCAATGTTTGTGCTTGAGCCATATGTCTCTTTCCACCATCTCTCCCCTGTCCCTTCCCCGTTTGTCTGCTGAAGGTTTTCGTGTTACACTGTGACTGCCTGGCGTTTTTGGTGTAACTGGTACTGTCTTTGCCGTCGTGTATTTTCTAAGTCCAGCGTGCCTAACGTTGCTCAGCCTCATTTTTATCCATTTTTAAAGTTTTTCGGCCAACATTTTTTTCTTCGCTTAGCCAATTTTGTATTGCCGAAAACCCCCAAATATGGTCCAAATTCGCTTGCAACACCACTCCCAGTCTTCCTGGCTCTCCCCCTGTGCTGTGTGCGAGTGCGATTATTTTTGTTAAATTATTTTGTTTGTTTTTCGGGTTTATATAGAGAGTTACGTGCTTCGGTCGCATATGCGACCCTCGCAGTCGCATGTCTCAACTGCTAACCGCCTAAGTCCCGCGTGCCTCAACTGCTTGCCTCACTTTGCAATGAGAGCCTTTGGCGCTCATTGCAGCCTAAGTCTTGCATTCTTCAACTGCTTGCCTTGCAGTGCAATAAGCACCATCGGCGCTCATTGCAACCTCAGTCCTGTGTCAATGGCTCGCCTTGCAAGTGCGTTACCAACATCACAAAATCCACGAATTACACATTTATATATATATATATATATATATATATATATATATATATATATATATATATATATATATATATATATATATATATATACACACACATACACATACACACATATATACATATATACACACACACACATTTGCTATACACAGTCTAATTTGTTAAATATAATGAATTTTCCAATTGGTTTTGTCCCAAAATATTCAATTGGATTGCACAAGTTTTGTTCCCAGATTATAGCATCAGGATTAATATAACATACAACAGGAATAAGTACCACAGAACATAAAAAAGTAAGTACAAGAAACAACGTAAATATTAAAGACTCTGTCATGGTTCAAGATGTACCTGTTCTGTTCCTTGTTGTGCATGTGCTTGAAATACAAGAAATAAAAAGGGTGGAACCAACACTCATTTAATAACAGACACTATCAATTAGGAGTGCAGATGATATAACATTCTAAAAAAGGTACAGCATTTTGCATTAGTGACCAATAACAGATTAATTTCAAAAGGTACACTATTACATTGAAGTATTTGAAAATGTGTCTGTTCTGGGGGGGTTAGAGGATATATGTTTCAGTGCTGAATAAATGGTTTTGCACTTGTCAGTCAGTGAACAGTAATAGATCTACAAGAGTCATGTTTGTCAGCTGGAGACCTACCTATAGTTGCATCAGATGGGTACAAATAGACAATTTCTGCAATTATAAAAAACTTGTTTCATGCAAAACACTTTAATGAATAAAATAGTTTGAAAGTTTAAAAGATTTTCTTTTCACTGTATAACATAAAATATGAGGTAATTCTAGGGAGGGCCATTTTCAGTTTGGATTGTAGAGGATTATGTTGTATACAACAAAAAAAAAACAACAAAAATACAACAGAGAGGATAAAGAAGAGCAGCAACTGCCTATACTAAAAGGACTAATACTGAATTATTGTATATTAGAATAGTTTACAGTCAAATGCTGGGTTTTGGTATACTAGATGTCAGTCTTTTAGGACAAGGTAGGAGTGCATGTCATTTTGTCAGGGGCACACACAGGAAGGGTGCCCTATGCTGGCAGACAGTTATATTATGTGCTGAGATAAAATATAGGTAGATGGAAATAAAGGTCTATGTATTTCATAATGGTATATCCCAGAATATTGTATTTGTGAATCCCAACCATTACCACACATCTCATTTTCACTCTGCTACAAGATTGGATGCACGTATAAACTGTATCACAAATGTCCAGCCTGCCCGAGTTATCCCTTTGGTTACTTTGCATTTGCTGCGGATTCACTATTTTAATTTCTTAATGCAGACCCTTTCTTGGTATGCTCCCTTTGCATATCATGTCCATTTTCACACTTAAGTTAAAACTTGTTTTTATATCATACAAGAATATTGTCCATCAAAAAATGACGGCAATGAAAGTGTAAGTGAGCTAAGGGTGTCTGGTGTATATAATGTGGCTGATGTAGCATAGTTTGTTTTCTATGTCGTGATCTTCGTACCTGTTTGGTGGGCTTTTTCGGAATATTCGTAGCGGTTTGGTGGTGTTTAGGGACCTTTAGCCTCGTTTTCATTTTGTTCGGCAACCATTTTTTCTCTCGCTTAGGTGTCTCTAAACTCCGAAATTTGTGCTTAAATGGAGGTGTAACTTCACTTGCAGGAGGTCCTCGGTGCCCCCCCTTGCTGTGAGTAACCTTTTTATGTGTTTGTTATTTGTATTTGTTGTGTCATGTTTTTGGGTTTGAATATGGAAGAGTATTGTAGTGAAGAGTTCATGCCTGGCTTTACATGTACTTTAAGTGCCGAGTGTAGATGTACGCACACCAAGCTTTAAAGAAAACACAAAATGTAGTATTATTCCAAGCTCTTACTGTATGAGCCTCATATGTGTTATGCATCTCCTGATGGAATAAAACACATTACAAACAAGAAAGGAAAATGCAGCGCTGGATGATCTCGGTCTCAACCCTTCTTTTACGCTACAGTGTTTTATGAAGCACCACTTACATGAACAACGGAAAATCACTCACATAAATATGAAATCTCTGTGCGGTTTTATATACGCTAATGGACATCTAGTCTTCGTGTCAATTATTGCAGACACTCACAGTGAATAAAAGCAAAAAAAAATGCAAAACGTCAGTCTGCTCTAAAAGAAAGCATGATTGGCCGAGAAAACGATCTTTCGGCTTTTAGGCTTTCTATTGATTTCAATTATACATATGGGGGAGTTGGTGAATGTATCTTACATGACGTAACAAAAATAAAAAGCTTGGACTATTAGTATGTGGCATTTTAACGTGCTCGTGTGTGTCACAACAAAGATCCTGCATTGCACAGGGTTTGCAAATGAAGATGCAGATTGTAAAATGTATAAATATAATAAAAAGATAGAAGAAATATAAATGTTTGAAAACAGAGTTTGACTAAGGATATATGTATGCAGGAAAGTAATTTTGTTAGGATTGTATTAAAATAAATAAAACATAAATATTGATGCCACTGGTGGATCCTGTGGGCATTCATGATGCTTTGTTGGAAGTTGTGTGAAAGTGTTGCTGTCTCTACTGAGAATGTGAAGGGGAAGGAGTGGTATCTTTTTCAAACAGATCCAACTAGCAAACAAAACACTCCTGACTCACTCAATGATAGATAAAAAAGAAACATAACCTTCATGAATCAAATAACTCTTCTGTTGCCACATACAACAAAAGTAAAAGCCGCAGTCAATGATGACACAAAGTAGGTAGTGATAAGGTAGAGAGATTAAATAGTGACCAGGGTGGGAGTTGGAAAAGATAAGCAGTCCTGAATAGAGGAGTTTTTAAGGCACAGTTCCAAGTTAGTCAGGAAGTAGAAGTTTGGACACAAGTAAGGAAGAATTGGAAAATGATCAGCATAAAGATCATGATGTGGTCTATGAGAAAGGGCCCAGATTCTTTACACTTCTAAAGTTAGAAATGCTAATATCATCAGGAAGCGTTGAACTAGCAAAGACCCTGAAGGCATTGTCTCTTAACATCACCACAACAAAATATCATCATCATCCTCTCAGTGGAAAACAACTGCAGAGCTCTCTATCCTCAATCTTTTGAGTAAAGACAAAAAAAAAAAAAAAAATCACAAGCAATGATAATGACCCATTTTGACTAAATCATATTGCATAACGATCCAGACTTTATTATGTAGTACAAGATGGATGGATTTAATGAGTGGAGCAAACCAGCTACCATGCCACATTCAGAAGCCACAGCGATTAAAATGATTACATACCAGGTAAAAAGGAGTGTGATGACCTAGAACTAGATTCAAAAATAGCTTATGATATAAGATGCATGGCAAACTACACCTGAGTAGTTAAGTGCTTAGTGTTATTTCACCCAAACAATTGTGCCCTTTCAATTATGGATTATATTCATTCATTCATACAAAAGAGAAAACATTTTTCAGCCTTTGTCAAGAAATTAGGAAACCTTGTAAAAAAAAAAAAAGAAGTAGTATATCATAATATATATATATATATATATATATATATATATATTTATATATATATATATAAATATATATATAAAAATCAGTAGATTTTATCTCTAGCAATACATTTACAACTTAAAAACTAAAACTTAGTATCGCAAGAAAGCATAACCATATGCAGAGGTTAAAATATTGCATCTATATATATTTTTAGAGTATAAGCACATTGCATTCAGTCTATGCATTATTAATATTTCTTGAGCTACATTTAAACAATGGACTTACGGCCAATGTTAAGAATAGCTACCATTTGTACACAAGCCAAGTGAAACGAGATATTACTTATTTGATGTATATTCTACACCTGTTCAGGGTAAGCAACGAAAAAGGAAGTAATAATGCTAATTATACGAATTACTAAATGGGAGTTGAACTTAATAAAAATTGTAGAGGCCAATAGATTGAAACACTGCTGGCAGACCCCAGAGGTGTCATTTGCAATTTTTTCTAATCTTATGCTTGCTGGGTGGATCAGAAAGGTTTAATGAGGATTTAAAAACTACAGACTTCAACTTACATTTACTGTAAGAACAAAAAAAAAAAAAAATCAGAACACACACAGTGATACAATATCAAATACCCTCTTTCATATGCAATAAAGAATACATGCTTTCACTGTCCCTTTAACAAGTTAGCAGGTCATCTTTCACATACTGCTTATTATAAGTATACTAGCGAATTGCCCGTCAAAAAATGACGACAATGAAATTGTAAGTGAGCTAATGCTGTTTAGTGTGTAATAATGAAATATATAATACATTAATAAATGAATATACTTTACCTATTTTAAAGCATTGTGTGGAAGAGCTGTGAATGTGTTTTGATGTTGCTGCAGCATTAGTGGTGTGGATCTGCTGTGTAAGCGTGCTGAATGTGTGCAGTGTAACACTGTGCGTGCGCGAGCCGAAACCGTTGTCGTGTACTTCCGCATTGGCGTAAAATGGCGAGTAATGTGTGGTATACGTTTGTATCGGAATATCCGTAGGTGTTTTGTGGTGTTTTGCGAGTTTAGAGTGCTGTAGCCTCGTTTTCGTTTTGTTCGGCGGCCATTTTTTCTCTCGCTTCGATTTTTTTTTAGTCTCTAAACTGTTTTATTTGGAGTAAAATCGAGGTGTAAGTTGTATTTTTGAGGTGCTGGGTGCTCCCTCTTGGTGTAGGTAAGTTTTTTATGTATGTGGTGTGTGTATGTATTGTGTTTTACATTTTGTAATGTTCGCGAGTTGCGTCCGAGTGTTGCGAGTCCGTAATGTGTGTGAACGTGTGTCGTATGTTGTTTGCGAGTGTCGTAATGTGTGTGTCGTACTGTTTGGGTTGCGACGTGAAGTTTGCGAGGGTCGCAGTTGCTGGCATGGAGCGCCTTCGGCGCTCCATGCCAGCAACTGAGACCCTCGGGCAGTGCCCTCGCTTCGCGAGGGCCGCAGCTCGCTTCGCGAGGGCCGCGGGCTCGCTACGCGAGCCCGCAGCGTTAGCAACAACTCGTACGCTCACAACTATATATGTGATAAGTATTTTCATGTAGGTCTGCTCTGGGGACCTGCCAGAGGTCTAAACAACTTCTAGGTTGACGTTAATTGCTAATAGTGATGTTCCAATGTTTAAACCTGAGCTATTAAATAGTTCTTATCGTCTGAGTCACACACACAGGAAGCACCATAACACAGAATATGATATTTGTTTCATGGAACAAATTCAGTGAAAGGAGCCAACTACCCCCCATCCGGCTCCGAAGCAATGATCTCCGGCTGCAAATTCTCTAGCACCCAAAGATTTCTCTGCAAATGGTATAAACAACTGTAGGAAATAGAAAAGTATTTTAACCGTGATCAAACTACCATTGCCCAACTCCAATAACACATTAGCCAAGTTATTTGTACCATCACTACACTCATTGTTATTATTATATACTAGCGAATTGCCCGTCAGAAAATGACGGCAATGAAATTGTAAGGTAGCTAATGCTGGTGTATAATAATGAAATATACAATACATTAATAAATGAATATACTTTGAAGCATTGTGTTGAAGAGCTGGCAATCTGTGTTGATGTTGCTGCAGCATTAGTGGTGTGGAGCCGCTGTGTAAGCGTGATGAATGTGTGCAGTGTAATAGTGTGCGTGCGCGAGACCAAACCGTTAGCGTAGTCGTGTACTTCCACATTGTCATAAAACTTCCGCATTGTCGTATAATTTTTTCTGTCGCTTAGCGAATTTTTTAGTGTCTAAATTCTTTTATTTTGAGTTAAATTAAGCTGCAAGTGTCTTTTTTTAGGTCCTGGATGCTCCCTCTTGCTGTAGGTAAGCTTTTTATGTATGTGCTGTGTATTTATTGTGTTTTTAATTTTTTCATGTTCGCGGGTTGCGGACGATTGTTGCGAGGTCGTAATGTGTACTAACGTGTCTTGTATGTTGTTT
>CM050165.1:212573779-212578779 GCA_027410445.1 Discoglossus pictus
TAGGATTCACAGCTTGTGTTAAAATTCAACCTTAGCACGCACACAGACACAATCAGGAGGTAGAGGGTAGTAAGCAATCATTGGTAATTATTTCCAATTAACAAAAAATTGCATGCTTTGCTTGATGGATGGGTCAAAAAAGCTGATTAGCAGGTAAATATCTTAAGACTGCAATGCAAGTTTACTGTAAAAAAATTCATTTTTCACCAACATTCAACTGTTTAAGGGATTAGGTAATAAAGTATTTATTGTTTCTTATAGTTTTATACTAAACCACATTTGGAACCTCCCATGCCCCTTTAAGTAGGGTTCTTTTCATTTTAAATGTGAAAATGATAGTCTTATATACAGTACTTCTAAGTGAGTGTTACGCCAGATTTCTCACTGATTAACAGTAATTATACATAGTTTATTTGGAACTTTTTTCCCCAAAGCACATTCCTTAATGCATTAATAGACTAAATTAGCATCAGTGTCTTTTCCTTCTCTCGAGTAATTAAATATCTAATACATGTTTTCATGTTCACATAACAGTTGTGCTATCCTAAGGCAACTGTGACTAATACCATCCAAACAAAAGGTGCCTCCGTCGCTAGTCATTGCTTACCTCTGCCAGGCAGCTCGTGTTACTGATCTCTACACACGCCATTGTTGACTTGTGGCTTGTGATGGGTGCAGACACACACCAGGTGTGCCCAATACTTCAGCTGGCCGGCCGCCTGCTTTGAGTGTATTTAGACTTTTGTCACCTTGCAGTGGTGACAAAAGAGCAACTCTATCCTAACAAGGAGCAAATGTCATACAAGACACCTGTTCACTTCTTGGGGTGGCCAATTCAAACTTCAACTATAGTAAAGAATAAGATGCATATCTAAACATATCTTTCTGAAGAAAAGTTGATCACTTTGGATCAATATTTTAATAAACTGCAGAAAGTCATAAAATGCTAATAAAGCATGGGTATCTTTTTTTTTTAGCATCTCACTCCCTACAATCACACACAAGCAACAAACAAAAGAAAATCCACTTTTCCAGCTGAAATACCCGACGCACACATTTCCTTGGGATAAATATATTATTGAAATAGTTTATTTCTGATCAACCTTACTACACAACAGTATTCAAAAGGCATTTCCAGAAGTGGAAGCAATTGCATAGATTCCACATTAAAGGACCTCAAAAGACACCATAAGATAAGAGGGTGTAAAAGCATGTGGAAAAAGTATTTTCATTTTTACAATTGATGCACGTTTATTTATTTATTTATTTATTTATTTATATATATATATATATATATATATATATATATATATATATATATATATTGAGAGGTTTACGTGCTGAACTAAAATGACAATATTCTTGATTAATTTTAAAAATGTAAACACACTTTCCATCATCTAAGTAATGGTGCAGAGCACCAGGCGACTTGTAATCCTTTTAAGTCAAGTAATACAGACAAGATACATTAAAGGTATATGCAAGTGCGCTGGTTATTAATGCATCTGATAGAGAAGAATTTATAGTGTCTGGAAAAAAATGTTTGCATGAAAAAATTCCAAAGTAAACAGTTACACCGTTAGCCTGAAGTTTGCTGAATTTCTTGCATTTCCAAAAAATTTTCTCTCAGTGTTGACACCCCCTGAAATTCCCTGGGATAATTAGCATAACTTATACAATGTTTCTTTTTTGCCTGGGGATTGTGCAGACATGCTCAGTTAGCACCTGAAGTCTGCCCGACTGTGGGAAGGCACATTATGTCAGACACTTTCCTTTCCTTTAGCCAATCAGCATGGGCATGTGCTGCATATTGGATCTCACATTAAAAATGAGATATCCAATATGCAAATCTCAGTTGCTGGGGGTGTCTACATCACCCCCAACACATAGTTTTATTTTAGGCAAAAAATGTTTGCATTTTTTCATGCAAACGTTTTTTTTGCTAGGTGGGTTATGATGCATTCTACAGGACGTATTCATAACCCACCTCACGTTCATATACCTTCAACAAAAAAAACAAAAAAAAAAAACAGCTTTCATAAATGCATAGAACTACTAGAACAAAAACTATATCTAAAAAGACACAGATATTGGCCATAAATAAAGTTGACACAAGCAGTTATATTTCACAATCACTATAGCAAAACCAACATATTTACTAATCAAATGTAATAGAACAGATGGCAGATAAGAATAAGTAAGTCCATATATAGTATGCTCATTTTATCTACCTTAAAAGCTTTGGCTTAATGCTTTCTATATCCTGTTTGTGCATATCCAATGTATACTTGAATTCCATTACTTTATCAATACAAGTTCTTCTGGAAAGTTGTCCTACTTAACACCCAATACCATGGTTAATAGAAGCGGCACATTAAAATACTATAGAAAGTGCCCATACATACATTGTTGAGGCTAAATAGGGCTTATTCCACCAGTATTTTTGGTCTCAAATACAAACAAAACAAAGGCCAAGTTAATGAAAATATGTTAAACCATGTGTGCCATTAGTTTAGGAGCCAACTTGGAAATAATGTTAGAATCCAGTGTGGCTTTATTTGCTTTTAAATATACTATACTGTTCCACAAAAAGCAAAGGTACTCATTCTCTCCAGATTTGTCAAACTCTGAAACTGCACAGAAATATGAAATATTTGTATCTTTACCTAAAATGTTTCTGAACAGAGCTACAATGTGTTTTATAGGTTTGATCAGGTAGAACTGCGCCCTACTAACAAAGGCTTGTGGACTGGTTTGACAGAAACCTTGCATTTCATACGCTCCATGACTCAGATTTCAGGAGAATAAAAGTCAATTTTTCCCACCAACAAAAACAGTAAAAATGTATAGAGTGATCTGAACATAACTTCCCTTCAAAAGAGTTTAGAATCAATAAGCTTCTTCCAGACTGTAAAAGTGCTGGTGTCCTCAGCCGTACAGATGGACTATAACCTCTGCTCACCTCTGGCCTTCCCAAGAGAGTAACCACATCCCACAGCAGGGTCTCATTAAATCCTTTATTTAGGGCTCATGAACACCAACTGCTAGATTTGGACTTATCTAGCGTGGCATCTATGGAGTAGAAGTTTGTAACTGGAGATAACAAAAAATTTATATATATATATATATATATATATATATATATATATATATATATATATATATTCACAGTATTTCCCTTCTTTTCTGAAAAAAAAAAAAGTTCCACTCTCTTCACTCCAACTACAAAATATCCCAGCAATTCAGAACAATCCCAATCAACTCAAAGTCACTCCAACATTGCAAAAAGTACAGAGTAAAAAGTCCTCTTCTTACATCGATATCCTCAGAATAAATTAACAGCAAAAGTGTAAGTGTGTATGTATGTATGTGTGTATGTATGTGTGTGTTTGGGAGTCCCTCAGGACTGCAGGGGTTAACTTTCCTGCTCAGCCGATTAGCTGTACCTGGGCAGACATGCGTTAGGTCTGCTCCTGGAGTATGGAGGTCCTGCTTACGGACGGATTGTTTATAGTTTATCTGTGCTGGAGAAAGTCACTGTGAGATACTAGCCAGCAGCTTATAATTGCTTGGAGCAGAGTGGAGCTTTGGAAATCTGAAGGATTTTTCAAATTGTTGGACTGTGTTTTGCTCCTCCCCAGGTTTAGCTGGATGATAGCTGGTTATTGAAGAAATTGTTTATCAGTTAAAAGGGATATGTAAGTGAGCTGGATTAGGAATGCATCTGATAGAGGAGAATTAGTAGTGTATGAAAACATCCCAAAACAAACATTACATTTAGCTTACTTTGAAGTTAGCAAAATGCCCTATGTTTTTTGGCATTTGCATTTTATTGTGTACACCCCTAGAAAACTCCACCTCAATTAGCATAACATTCAAATTCAGAATCATTGTATAATTCTTCACCTCAGTGGCTTCTGGCATGTCCTCAGTACAAGAACTGCAATAGTTACTTCCTGTGCTCTGTACCAGAAAGGTCAAAATATGTACCGGCTGTATTTCCTGTGGGTACCCAGCTTATGTAGGCATCCCGTGGGTATAAACAACTGGATTTGACTTTTGTGCAAATAACTTTGTAAGTAAACTGAACTTTTCTATATTACGCATGTTTTCATACAGTACTAATTCTTCTCTATCAGATGCATTCATAACCCAGCTCACTTACATATAACTTTAAGGTAGTGCTATCAGTGGAAGCTGGGCCTATTTTCTCAGATTTGTTTTGGCTTGTTAGTTTTTGTACCAGTAGCTAAAAGTTTAGTAAAACCTGGAAAAGCTGTACAGCCTCTTGTATTGTGTTCCTGAAACCCGTGTACACACACACATAAGAAAACTGTTAAATGATAAGTTATCACAATACATATTTATATTGTATACTCATATACACATCCCGCCCATGTTCCTAGAGTGCATTGCATTAATTATTTCTTGGAAATCTGAGCAGGAAAAATGTGAACATATGTACTTTTTTTTTCTTCTCACTTTACTCTCATCAGATGAAAAGGGAGTGAAACTAGTGTCGCCATTTTCGAATAACCTAATGAGTCTGGTGTAGGCATAAATAACGCTAGTATAGCATGAACAGCCAGGAGCGTTCACTAAGGAACGGCAGTATTGAACATGCTAAACCAGAGTTAGGAGATCTATCTGGTGTGCACCTATCTCTGTAAAAATATACATAGACTGCTAACACTGCTTACTAAGTGAACAAATGTCCGGTCGAAGGCTTTTACTGATCTGATCATGCCGACTAATAGATATGTGGATTGTTGCACATTACTTGAATGAAGGAATGCTTGACCTGCAAACTACTATGACATGCGAGTGGACTATATAGGAATACTAATAAGTATTTCACTCCTATATAATACCACCAGCCAACTTGGTCCAGTATTATAAAATGAAAGTCTTATCTTCTTCTTGTGCAGTCATCACACATAGTAAGTGTCCACAGAGCTACTCTGAAACTGCTGTGTCATCTGGCAATGTAAACAGCTCTG
>CM050165.1:213183779-213410939 GCA_027410445.1 Discoglossus pictus
TAACACACATTAACAATGCCAGGCACATGGAACGAGGAGCAAAAGCTTCACATTGTATGGCAACAAACTTTGCCAGCCATACAATTTTATTGCCCCATCATTTTTGATGGGCAATTCGCTAGTAAGATATATGATGCATTTTTACAATATCTAAAACAACCACTGCTGTACTTTTTCTAAATACAGCAGATTGTTTTATATTTATCATGGGATATCTGAGCTAAGAAGATCATTGGTAGCTGTTCTAACTCACAGGTACAATAATCTTTAAATATCCTATAAAAACATACACCAGGCCTATCAAAAGAAAAAAATGGTTAAAAAAAACAATCACAAAAAAGTTGTAATGGATACAATAGATCTTTAATTTCATGAGTATAGGGCATCAAACATATATTTTGCAGCACTGGTAACACAAGACTGGGAGATACCAAGTATAATTTATGTTTCTTTGAAGTGATACTAATAGGTTTCAATTTTACCAATACAAAAGTACGCTATAAACTTACCTCCCGTGGTGTCTTCTGGATAAAGCTATACTTTAATTCATTACTTGCCTGAAGGGTATGTTTTATTCTCCATTTTAAACCAATTTAATGTAATATATTTTTCAGCCTCGACATGTCATTTTGTAACAAGAGGAAATACTTATGAGTGTCATTACGAGTTGGTGTCATATTTATTTTCAGCTGAGGATACAGAAGATGAAAAACCTGAACATGGGATCTGAATGGCTGGTTAATAAGCAATGTGCCAGAAATGACAACTAATGCAGGAAAATAGCCTGAAAGGTTTTATTTTTTTATCTGGGCTAAGTGAAAATGTACTATTTAAAATGAAAAGAAGTTTAAACAAGGCACCAGTTATTTATGGCCTGCAGTCGGCTTCATGTTTAATTTACTTTATTAATGATTCTTTTTTTACATAGAAAGAAACAGAAAATAACCGGAAAATTTGTTATATGGGATCTAACGTATATTATTGAGTACTGACATCAATTGACACCTGCAACTAGCAATGCAGCATCAATACATTGAAGGGCTACTAAGAATATTTATATATTTTCAACATGAAATTAACTATAGGGAAGCTGCATAACAAATATACATAATGTTCTTCAATTTATATACTTGTAAAACAGTTTGATTTATTACAACTCTCTCTCTATATATAAATAAATATATATATATATATATATATATATATATATATATACACACAATTAGTCAAACTTTCTTAAAATAGTATTTTTTTTAAATGAACATGTATCATGGAATTTAGGAGTTTTCCTCCCTTCTTTTTTTTCTTTCATCTGTTAAATCAAATTGAAATAAATGTATTATTTATTTATATTGAATCTAAAGGAACTGAGGATGTTATCAAGTACTAAGTTCGCACCATAATGAATAATATATATATATATATATATATATATATATATATATATATATATATATACTATATATATACTATTTGTACGTCTTTTTGGAGCTGCCATTTAGTAGGTCTTTGATGTGCTGGATTAGTAGCCCATTTTAAGTTTTCTCCTTTCATTACAAGTAGATTAAGAAAAAGTAACAGTCGAAGCACTGTATATTACTCAATGACTTTCTTCTCCTCTCCAGTATTCTACTTGTCCCTGACCTGGTAATGGGCTGCATGAACTACTGTTGAGGCCATTTATCAAGTGGATACAATGCTCAATTGCCAAACATGAAAGCAGTGACTCCTTAAATATTGACCATATTTGCAATTTTCTCACTAACTTTGGTGTGTGAGAGGTGCGATACTACAAACTACATAAGATTATCACATCTATAAATTAATTTATTTATATATAAATAATACATAAAATAAATATGGATTGGTTTTAAGTAATCATTTGAACACATTAAAATAATGCCTTTTTAATGTGTGGAATTTTCTTAATAGTAAAACTCTGAAAACTCTCCAGTTCCTCTAAGTAATACAGCATTTCTAATTTGAGAGTGCTTTACTGTTCTAAAGATCTGTTTATAATCTCTGTTCTCTGATAGTGCACCCAAGTGCAAGTGCACAATATACAGCTTGATATAACATGTAATTAAAGCTCTCAGTATTTCTGTAGATGATTCTAATGGGATGAGATAATGTATTTTGTGAATATTGGTAACCTCATCATGTTTGTGCACAGAAACACATAGATGCTAATATACAACCAAACATTTCCCCTACTATACAGTGAATAAATGGGTTAAACATGAACAGAAATGATGCTGCTGACATAAGTATTTCTATTATGAATCAGTTCTCTGTATAATCAACTGCGTTCTGGAATGTGTCATGCAATGTGTGGATGAAATGAGTCTGAAAATGAGTGGATAGGAAATCCCTCACACTAGGAATGTGACAAACCATAATGAATCCTAATTAGTTCAATAGCACCTTGTGTGTCACACTAGCAGGTGGTAGATACAAAGATCTATAGCAAGACAGCAATTACAAATGCATTCAAGTGACATAATCAGTCCCATATAGCAGAAAATAAAATGATTAAATGTTGTTTTAACATTTACATTTACGACTTGTTAGAATATACCCCTGACAGTGCATTTATTGTAATCATTAGCTTAATAATCAACATTGGGCCCTACATGCAAAAAGACTAATGGTTAAACAATCGGAGCTAATGCATTTTAATGCTATATTTGTTAGCTTATTGTTAATCTTGGCATGGAACTCCTACACTTCCTATTATGCATTTCAAACAGTCTTTTAACTTCTTAGAACTAAGTGATGTGCACATTGTATATGATTATGTTGAAGATTACATAATATCTGTCTATATGTCCATCCTCTGTCTGTCTGTCTATCTATAAACAAAATAAAGTTTGCCTATAATACTTTACATAATATTTTTTGTCAGAATTGATCCACAATGTTACTTTCTAAAATTGTATGTGAGCTATTTTTTTTAAAAACAAGTTCACATAATTATTCAAATAATTATTTTAAAAACAACAAAAAGTCAACACAGTTATCTCATATGAACATATGCTTTATTATATAACCTAGTGGACATATTTCTGATTTTCAAACAATAATGAATAAAAATGTCTTATGGGGATTTAAACCTAGAACTCTCACTGCCACAGACTATTTAATGGGCCATCTGTTCTGTTACTTTACTAGCTGCTAGAATATAATCAAGTAGTTACTAATCACTAAACCATTGTCTGATTCAAAGCCTCTACACCTGATTCGAATTAATATTCATTACATCCAATACGGTACAGAGCTCATTACTCATTCAGGCAGAGGCAACACACTGAAATAGCCTGACTTCTATTGATCATAACTGCATGAATACAACATCAGTTTTTAAAAAGGAAAACATTTTTTTTCACATGTCTTTTCATCTGGTGCCTTTTGTGCTCATTTGTTTTGGGGAGTTAAAGGGACACATAGATATTTTTATTTTCTTTGTTGCATCAGAACGAGCATTGTTGGTAAGGTGTCAGAATGTGTTTATGTTTTCAGACAAAGGTCTCAGAGTACAAAAAAATATTCAGATGTTTAACTACTCTAGGGGGCTTGTCCTCTGCCAGACAATAACTAAAGTATGCCCTCTGCACTTCCAGTTAGTTTCAATAACAGGTTTTATTTAATATTTTTCATGCAAAAAAACTACCTTTATGTCAACAAAAATGTAACTGACTTTAATTTCTGCATCACAGAGACCTAGCCCAAATGTATGAGTAAAGATTAGCGATCTCCATATATTATTAATACTCAACAACTACAAAGGTTATGGTACATTCAATGACTAATATGAAAAATAGACAAACATAAAGAAGGACGAGGAGTTGAGATAACCTCTCTGATGTATAGAAGTGTGAAAGTAAAAAAGAAGCTTTGGTGAGACTGATTATGATCAGTATTAGTATAAAGGCTAAGTATGTATAGAAAGGTGCAGTTTTTAAAAACGTTCTGTTAATGGCTACATGACAAGCAAACAAACATGCAGCTTCGCCAGTAACGTTTAGTGGTTTGTTTACAGAGATTTAAGTATTCACACACAATTGATAATATGTTCCTTGGGGTCTGCCTGTATTGTTTTCAGTGTAAAGCTACCTGACAGTGAGAATCAACCAGTGAAAACCCCCCAATATTAATTAGACTAGTAGGAAAGCCAAGTCACACTTTTGAATGTGCAAGCAGAATCACATGTGGATAGAGTACAAAACATACATTGCATTAAAGCCAATGGGTTTGCCATGCCAGCTGCCTTTTACGATGTCTTAATTAGATGATAAGACATCTGCACTGCAGTCACTTCTGCTTATAAACAAATGTGATCCTCATGCCACTCACTAAGAAATGTGGCGCTATTTTCTGACTGATGCTTAACGGAACATGAAGGGCTGTTGTATTTTACTAGGTATATTATATACCTATATTTTTATTTACATGCTTAATTTTAATATCTTATAAGCTCTGTTTTTAGTGACTAAAATAATACATCTGCTTGGATCTGCCCTCTGCAGCTCATGAAGACACAGACTCTGTCATACTAGCCAATCAATGGCCATGTCTCAACAGCGTATTGCTAAAATATTGCCCCTGATTGGCTACTATGATATACAGCAGAGTCAGTGCTACAGAATCTGTGTCTTGAGCTGTAGTGGACAGAACCAAGCAGTAACTTTTTGTATGATTTTAATCAGTAAAATAAAAATTATAAGCACTTCTTAATAAAACAAAGTAGATAAAAGAAACAAATACATAGATATATTATATATTATTAAATCTTAAAATTTACCATTTCCCTTATAAATAATTTCCATCACTGACATTCTGTTCCCAAACTATCCTGTAGCCAAAACAGAAGGTCCTTCAAAATTTCCATATAGATAACTTGTATGCTATGCTTTGACAATATAACTGAACTCTAACAAACAGCCATCATGACTAACCCAAACAGAAACATCGGGGCTTAGAAGGAATTATTAGGCCCAACATATAATATAATGTGTACATTTCAACTGCAGGAAATCATACCATAACAAAATATACATTTATTTTGTCCTTTTCTGCAATTAATCGTTATTTTAATTACTAATGACGTCAAATCGATTTGCAACAACTGTTTAGCTACAAGTAACATGGCAGCATTTTGTATCAGTATATTTTCTCTTTTGTCTTATCAAATATCTAATTTAAGAAGTGAATTAAAATAAACCACTGAAGGCAACAAGAAAGATATTCATATATCATCAATAAACATTGCACTTAATTCATACCCATTAGTTCAAATTGTTCCAAAAACAGTAAAAACAGTAAGCATACATGCATGGTAACTCATTAAGTATTTGCAGCCCTCAAGTACTGAAGTACAGCATTAGCATGCCAATATATATATATATATATATATATATATATATATATATTATATATATATATATATATATATATATATATATATATATAGTAATTTAGTAATTATTAATCTATATATATAGATTAATAATGAGTATTGCAATATAATTTGATACCTTTTGTATTGAACGTCTTATTTATAATGACTATATATATATATATTCTCCAGAATTTAGGGCGAACACTGCTCAAGTGCAGCAATACAAGTTAATCGCTAACTATATAACATATACATAGGATATATACATAGGATAAATTATTCCTCCTACTTGCAGGATAACTGCCTCGTATTTCAGGTCTGGTAGGCGCTTTTGGATGGGCTCAGAAGAGAGTGCTATCACAATTAATTATTACTTTTGTTTATACCTTCTGACTTTAAAGTATATATATGTATGTACACAATCATTTACTAACAGACATTTGCAGCAATATAATACAAATACAGATTGCAACAATTTTATTACAACAGTGCAAATACATTGCAATGTTTGATCTCTACTTCAGAAGTCACATTTATGACCACTGTGCTGGATATCAATGGAGTTTATGTGATGCAGCCGGTAACAACTGCAGAACAATCTCTGCACCAGTACAACCTGCTGTACATTAACTAGAAAAGCTAAAACATGTTGGCTGAGATCCATCAGATAGTAACTTACCTTAGAAAGGCCCCCAGCCTCCAAATAGAAGCAGATAATAAACACATTCCACGACACCCACAGGACAAGCCAGACAGCATACTGCAGAGGTAGAGGGGGAGAAATAGGTCATACTTCTTATGCATGCTAATCACAGCTACTAATTGCCTAATTTCAGATAAACAAAACAAAAACATCAATTTGAACAATAATTTTGCTGAAATTTAACATATCCAGCAATACATTACAGTTATCTAGAAACACTTAAAAGTACACTTCATGTTGCATCATTTTAAAACAAAGCTACTTAATTGACTCAATTAATAATGCACATGGCAATCTCAACTTTCCTCTGGGGTCTCTGAGCTATATTGAGAGGGAGTAAGAAGCTGTACTTCATCTAAAGTCCATGAAGCAATAAAACATTGGAAAGATATATACAAACTATTTTACTCCAGGGATCCATTGCAGCAATGGCCCAAGTGTACTATGCCATGACACACTATAAACTAGAAAACTGTAGAGATCAATAGGCACTTTATAGGATAGCATCACTTAAAGGACCGCTGTATGATAGAAAAATAGACAGAGAAAATCTTCTAAAACTGTATTTTAAAGAGTATACCAGGTCTCTGGAGACAGCAAAAACATTTTGGTGAATGTAGCATGTATCAGAGGGGCAGTTACATCTCTGCAGGAGCAGGGTTTGTAGTTAAGGCAACACAACTTTATTTTTGTATATAGTGATCCGAAGATAATATTTGAAAATATGAGGATTGTTGCATATACTGGAGTAAAATGCTTGCAAAATGTTGATAACGTTTCAGTCTCATGGTTACTTTCCATTTGCAACTGCTCTCTGCCCCACAATAACATGATTTGCTCAGCAAATCAAACCAATCACTGGGGAGACACTTTCCATATGGGGAAAGGCAGTGGCATCATGAGAAAAAAAAACATCAGAGTTTTCTCTAATGGCCTTAAGTGGCTATAAAAGATCATGTGATTAAGGGTGACAATAAGGAGTTGCCAAAGGAGGGAGAAACAGGCAACCCGTCAACAGATTTAGATCAGTATTTTTAAAGTGCAATGGTTATTATGTTTAGATAACTGCAAAATAAAAAAATCCATTACAGTTTCCCTTTAACCTTAGGACTGCCACGTCTACAGCAGAAAAGGATAGGTGTCAAATATTAAAAGCTGCAATAATAAACCAATTCCATATTCACTCGCCTTGTGCATGACCCCCTCCCATCCACTGATACATATCACAGACACACATGATTGGGCTCCAGGTGCTTAAACTGGAAAATATAGAATTTCCTATACATAGAATGAGCCAAAATTAAGTTTTCTCAAATTTTTAAGCATGGCTTATATAACTGCTATTGTTGTTTGTTACACTTGTCACAAAAAGTTTAACTTTTTCCTGTACAGTATAAAGACCAACACTGAATCCCTATAATCAGTTGAAAAACTAGTCTTGATTGTGAGAAACATTATTTGAAGCTTAGAAAACTAACATTAAAATGACACAAAGCAAGAATAAAGTATTTGTTGCTGATCAAACTGCTAATTTAAACTAAGATTATCTTTGAACACTGAGACACATGCGTGGGATTGCCCTAAAATAGCTCATATTTGGATGGAAACTTATGGCATTTTAGAAAAGTTGTGCGGAGTCAGGGTTCTTCAAAAGCCAGATGAAGCCCTATTAGGCCTTCCGATTTCGGGTCTCTCTAAGGAAGCTCAAATTCTGTAAAAGCAGGATTTTTTAGCCTTCAGAATCATCATTGTCAAAAACTAGTAGGCAACTACATCTGCTTTTGAACAAGACTTGAGGAACATTACATATATGTTTAAGATGAGTATGATATCAGCAGAGCTTGATGCTTGGGCTGGCAGTAAGAGCAGCAGAAACCTTCTACATTGGTCTTAGAAGGTAAAGAATAGTGAGGCCTCAGGCTCCACTCCTCCTCTTTTTTCTAGGTTGTTGTGGTTTTGATTTTTTAGAAAATACTTTTGCTGATTAATTTAGTCATTACTTATGGAAATTCATAAAACAAAAAAACTAGGGGAAGGAAAATGAAGGCTTAACCTACATAATGTTAATTGCTCCTATATTGTGTCAATCTTGCAATGTATATTTGGACTTGGTGCAACCTTCTTTTCTTTCAATAAAAATGATTTAAACTAAGATTATCTTTGACTCACCTAGTAACTCTCTGGCGTCTGCACATCCTCATTCTTGTTAGTCTTGTAATTAGCAGTTATTAGCATTAATAGCTAGGCATGAGGTGCAGATAAGAAAAGCTGATTGATAGGTAAACAATGTATGCCTCAAGTTTACTGTAAGAAAATGCAGCTTTAAATAATGCTAATAATACTAATATAGTGATATAATAATGTATAATTATTGTTAAATTGCTATAGCACTATATTTAAAAACCTCCAGTGTTGGACTGCTTTAATTTATGATTTAATTTATGCTCCCCCTTCAAAAGTTTCTCCCGCATTTTAGCAATAGGAGGAAACAAGCAGTATTTCTTGACCCCGGCAAGATCCATTAGGCGTTTAGATAAATAAACACACTGACCAAGTATTGGGAAAATTACGGGCCACTGCTTTATTAAAGCAACCATAATCCAACAACCAATTAACATAATTAATGTTGTTACATCACAGCTCAATTAAACATCCCGGAGGAGGAGCCCAGCCAGGTCAGAAACCTCACGCCCTGGGTTCCCGCCCAGAGCCTCCCAGTGCTTTACTAAGCACCCCCATGAGGCAGGGCAACGCCCACTTAAGCCCGTGGGCCGGGTGCCTCACCTCCCGCCAACCAAAGTTATTCCTAACTTCCGTCCTAACCTAGGAATCCTAAATTCCTACCCTTCTACTCTTTCCCCCTTTTCTTTTTTTTTTTTTTAAACTTAAGCCACCTGAGCTGAGTTTACAAACCTTACTCCCTTCGACTATACCTTATTAATCTATCCATAATTTTTTTTTTTTTCTTTAAACTAACCACCAACTTAAAGGGGAGGGAGGGTGGGAATCAGCTCAATGGTTGGTACGGAGTGAGGAGGGAGCCCGCGAAACGAGCAGAAGTCCCTCCTCCTCCTCCAGGCAATCAGAAGCGCCCAGGCTCCACCGGGTCATGCAGCGCTGCGTCAGACCCGGCGTGCCTGGGGCTGCCTCCATGCCGGCCAGTATTGCTTTAATCTACATTTTCTAATTGATTGTGTAAGCAAATACAAAGTTTGTAATGTGTTCCTTCAAATATGTGATAGAAAATGCGGCCCTTCAGTCTCCATGAACTACATAAGACCATGTAAATGTTGCTCTAAAAAGAATCAATTTAATTAAACCATCAAAACAGTTCAGTATTGAAAGGGATAAATGATAGGTAGCTGAAGTGGCTTACAAATGTTAATGTTTAGTGACATAGTGAGAATGCTTCAGTAAGCATTGTTTAAATAGTAAAAAAGAACCCATTATCATCCTAAAAATAGCCCTTAGATATTCTACTACATGAATAGGGCATGCAGCAATTCATAACTTTTTCCACTGAAATATATTTTCTTACACATTTTTCAGTCTATTTCAGATTGTGTACAAAAAGAGAAGTTGCGGCCTAACTAATGTATTTTTGACATAGAAAATACAATGATGGATAATATAAAGAGTGAACACAGCCAGAGAAGAGAATATCACACTGAACCTATCAGTACAAGATAATGAGGCTGGCAGAGTAAGATCTATTTAAGTGAGATAGAAGATATAAAAAAGGGCGCAATTCAGAGAAGAAAAATAAGACTGCTTTTAAATATATCAAATGGCAAACAATGTAAAATGCAGCTTTGGTACATATTTGTACAGGGTATTTTCAAGTATTGTATTATAACTATAGAACACAATATTTCTGCTTAAATATTTTATGATTCATTAAAACCTATTATAGGTAGATTTGGTTTCAGGTGTCAGTGTTACAGCCTCCCTCTCAAGCCATGGATTGTCCTATTAAGGGACCAATAGGGACTGTTTCTGACATTCAGGTCAATTTGAACAGGCCTATGATAAGTGTAGTGCACCTATTTGGAGGCAGTTCTGTCTTTCTAATGGTATTGGTAATGGTATTAATAGTATCAGTTGTGTATTTTTAAGGGATATGAAATGCAATTCTTTGTCCATGCAGTTAATAGAGCATGATTCAAACATTAACAAAGTCATGCTTTGAATGAAAAACATGTTATGTATGACGCAGAGGCTGCACAGGCTTCCTGGGTCAGCACGTAGCGTCGCGTGACCCAGCGGAGCCTGTGAGGCCGTTCAGCCAATCAGCTGCGTTGGGGGCGTGTCGTGCGCCCGCGTTTCGCACTGTTTCTCACAGCAGCGCGGTCTCCCGACTGAAATCCCACCCACCCACCCTGTTAATTTGGTTGTTTGTAAAAATGTAAAATGTAAATAGTTTTATTTAAAAAAAAAGAGGTTTTGTATTCAAGGAATTTTGGAGAAGTGGCAAATTTTGTGTATTTTGTTATGTTTTTGGCTTGGCGGGAGGTGAGTTGCCCGGCCCACTGGCCTAAGTGGGCGTTGGCCCTACCTCACAGGGCGTGCTTAATATAAGCATTGGGGCTTTGGGCAGGGCCCAAAGCTTGAGGTCACTGTCTGTGGCCGGGCTCCTCCCCCGGAAAAAGTATTACCGTATTTTGTGTAAATAAAGTTATGTGTTGTTAAATACAATTGTTTATAAATAAATCTGTGTCCCGTTGTTCTCCCATTTCAGTCGTCGTGTCCTTTATTCATCATCTTAGCCTAAATGGATCATGCATGGGTCACGTAAAACCTGAACTTCACTGAAACTAACAGGAAATCACAGAGCATATGTATGTCTATTGGATTTCACTGGTAGATAATTATGACTTACAATTATATTACTGCTCATTTTGCTGACAGGGACAAGGCCCCAGATAAGTTAAACATTTGAATACGTTGTTACTGCGTTGAGTGCGTCATTTGAAAAAGAAAACTCATAGTGATATATTGTCAAATACACTCTTCAGAAGCAACAAAGAAAAAAATGCTTTCAATGTCCCTTTAAGGAACCAATCTCCCCTGATCATACATTCTGAGCATATTTAGCACTCATCCCATTCCTCATCTCTCTTCTTCAATCCATTACTCATGTCTCATTATCAGCCCAATCATTATATCATTTCCCCTCTCCATTCCTCATCCATTTCTCACGCCAAGCTTCATTCCACTTTATGACACTCCTTATTCCTCTTTCTCATTATATTAGTAACCCCACTTTCTAATCATGTTACTCTCCCCTCTTTATAACCACTTTGGTGACATATGTTTCTCACTTAATTTCTAATTTGTCACCCCTCTCTATCACTCTATTCGTGATCATCATTTTTCACCACATTTCTCCTACCTTATTCTCACTCATTACTTATTTTTCTTTAATACTCGTCCTCTTTTTTTCCATCAAGCCCAGCAAATAAGGTCTGAGGGACCAGCCTATAAAAAATGCTATGCACTGACTTAAGGATACTTCTTTTATGGCAGTTATTTTATAATCTGACGAATGGCAGTGGTACCACATTATGTCATTATATATTTTAAAGGACCATTATAGTCATATATTTAAAATATACTCTTTTGAAGAAATAAACCTGAAAATGGGAAAATGGTTTAGAATGTAAATGTATTAAAGCCTCAAAATTATTAGATTTTATATATTATTATGCTAGAATGTAATCTACCATTTTTTTTTCAGTTGATCAATTTCCTGAGGTGGTAGAAAAGTGGTAAAAAAGTTTCTGTCAGCACAATGGGTATGTGACAGCTACAACTGCCAGTGTTTTCTGCAGGAATACTGGGAAGCTCATTTACCGTGCCCTAAAACACCAGGGCCCTCATTCACATGCAATTTGGCCAATTGATTAGGGCTCTAAATAAGCACACAGCATATTTTTTTTACAGAAGTTTTTAGTTAGTAAACTTCTATCCAAAGGCAATGTCTTCACAACTAAAAACTTCTATAAAACAAATATGCTATGTGCTTATATAGAGCCAACTGCAGTCAGGACAATTTACCCAATGCCTCAATGGCTTATCAGTAATTAATGCCAATGGTCTATCACTAACAAATATATGAATCTTTGTGGGTGGAACAGAAAATCAAAAGGTCATAATGGCAGAATTCAATGGTATTTTACTGTTAGTTTTAATAACACTACATTGATATCACATATTTCATTATATATATATATATATATATAGACTACAATGTCTGTTTTTCTATTGGCAAAATTGCCAATGCAAACCTTCACATCCCTTTTCCATTGCTGCAATTTTAATTAGTAAATCAACATAGAAATAGCAATATTCAACAGTTTTTTTTGTCTGCCAACTTGTTTATTAATAAGAATGGTGCCAGAAGAAAGCCAGTACATTCAGACTTTGTCTTTTTTGCCATAGCTCATTTATAAATATTTAATATTTCAAATATTTAGCAAGAAAATATGTATTACACCTATATTTCTTCAAGCAAATTTCTCTCATGCATGTACATTAATATAAGGTTCTAATAGCCTATAAAGATTTGAAAGCTTATACCAAATAATTCCAATTCTAGTGGTGCTTGCCAATGCATACAGGACCACAAATGGAAAATAATTTATCTCTATTAGAAATGTGAAATTATTCCATATAAATTTCAGAATACAAGTAACAAGACATGTCACTTTGACATGTCTCTATTAAGCAGATATTGCAGAAAACCCTGAGAATGTATTAATTTCCAAGCTCTGTGCAGTAAGTGCTTAATCTGATCAATGTGAAGACGACTCAGTAGAATTCTAACAATGCAATGAATCCCTATGGCACCGCACATTGATAGTGTGTAATTGGAACATATTTTAACAGGATAACTGTAATGAGATGGGACTGTCTTCTACTTTCAGAGCTCATGGGAGGTACACTATATTAAATAAAGAGGAACTAATTAAGTTGGGAAAAAAAAACTAAATTGTTAATCACAAAAAAGTAAGGAAGAATTTAGAGGGGCAAACCCATTTTTCGGTGTTGTCATATAATATTCTGTATCATGATGTGACTATTTAGCCTATTTGGTATAATCTTTACCTTGATTCATGAATAATAATTATTATTTTATCAATATGAATTGTATTGTTTTATAATGAATGAATAAAAGTTAGATTTTATTTCCCTTATTATAATGGGTTATGAGTGCATTATGTTTGAGTGCTTATAAGCAGACCTTCATAGTGGCCAGAATGTTTAAGTAAAATATGTAATAACTTCCACTTCTGGATTGTTGTGGTGAAGGGGCTTGTGTACCTTAATGTACCTATGAGCTATATCATATAGGGTTACCCATAATGGGCAGGTCATAACAGAGACGTCAGACCAATTGCTTTCCACGGGAGATGGAACTGGCAACCCACTCCAGTATCTTTGTCATGAAAACCATATGGATAAGCACAGCCAGAAACAGACAGATGTGACTGGTGTGCTGAATCAATATGGTCACAGAGAGTTAAACACGACTGAAGTACTGAACAATGTAATAGCCTATCAAATGAAAGTTTACCTGTTTTATTCAATGTTGCTTCAATGAGGGAATGCAATTGATTTTGTTCCTAATAGTATTAGACACCTTGGAAGAATGGTAGGAATGTTGGGTGCAGATCTCAAGATACCCCCATTAAGATAAAATAGGAGTCACACCCAGTGCACTGAACACAAATTGTGTGGTCAGGGACCACTGTTTGCTGAAGCTAAGGGGTTAATGGCTGCTCCATTGCTCCTTTTATGTGCATTGTTTAAAAGATTGAACAACAATTTACAGCCATTACCAACAAAAAGTTTTCCTTCAAGGAAGTTTAAAAACTTTTGTTACATTTTATAAATCTTTTGGTGACTTCAAAACATTAAGACAATGCAACTGAAATGGGAAGAAGTTGAAAAGCCAGAAAGGTGAAATATTATGTTAACACAAAGCATTGAAACCCATTGAAAACTATTGCCATTGGGTACACTTGAATCAATATTTTGGTATAAGCTTAATAAGGGATATACCTTAAAGGAGCACTTTGTAGAGTACAATAATATAAATACACGTGTGCAGTATATTTTGTTTTGAAAAGTGTATTTTTCTTATCAAATCTTCCTTGTAAAATTTAATTTACAGAGGTCAAAGGAACATTAGAAAATTACGCTGACTGATCCAAGGAGGTCTTTATCATTTAGCACCAGTAGTAACATTTCAATAAGGAATTTAATAGCAGAGACAGGACAATCACAAAGCTATTGATAACCAACTGAGCCTAGACAAGTGATTTTATGACACTGCGGGAAGTATGAAACAGGCTGATACACCGATGACAACACAATCTTGTTTATTCTCCTATTCTCCACCCCTGTCTATGCCCAGATTTGCTTCCAGCTCTACAAATAGAGGCAATCGTGAGGCTGTGACTGCTTTTTGTAGAAGCATTCTATATACCCATCAACTATGAATAAAGTCGTTTTAATCATAAAACTGGCTAATACACCAATGACGACGCAAATACGACTCAGAGTAAATACTCTGATAAGAGGTAACAAATACAGTATTACATGCTAATAATAATGTTATATTTAAAAGAATTACATTCAAAAAGTAATTTGCAGTTTTTTTAATTTTATTATTTTAAGATGTTAGGTATAAATCTGCTGGTCAATCAACCAGATGTAAAATGTATGTTGTATCTGACTAGCAAAGGAATTAGCAAAAGTGTTTTTTCATGAAACACATAAAAAAATGTATTTGTTCTAAAATTATTGTTACAAAAGAATGTAAAGGCATTCACCATTATCTGTTATAGTGCATCAATCAATAAGATCTGGAAATGTAACACAGTCACAATGTGGTATGGTGCTTGTGTATGTCACTTAACATAAATCCATTAAAAGTTCCCTGAAACTGTTCCTGCAGAAGCTGTAATGTTGTAAGACTTTGATATCTTCCCATAATAATGTATTCAGTTGATGTTTTCTACAGTATTACTGTACATTAACTCACTGGAAATTATACCATCAATAAACATATATATATATATATTTGTTTATTTTTTGTCTCTTCCTCAAAACCAGTCCCAGAAATATTTTAGTTATGGCAAAGTTATTCTACTGTATTCATTTTCTAAATGTGGGTCCACAATCTTGTTTTATGACACTGCGGGAAGTATGAAACAGGCTGATACACCGATGACAACGCAATCTTGTTTATTCTTCTATTCTCCACCCCTGTCTATGCCCAGGTTTGCTTTCAGCTCCACGAATAGAGGCAATCATGAGGCTGTGACTGCCCTCTGTAAAAGCTATGTATCTACCCATCAACTATAAATAGAGTTCTAATTAAAAAAATCCATATGAAATGCAAACCATTTTCTCAAGGTATTCTTTCATTTTGTTTGCCACCATTAAGCTTGATATTACATATAATTGGAAATGGTTCAAAAACACGACATTGCATTCAAAAATAAAACAGAAACAAGCATTTTTATTACTTTTTTTTTATCGAAATTCTCCAACCAAGGATTTAGCTCAATTATTTTTGCAAAGTTTGAATGTTCATGGTATATTTGTTGTAGAATTGCACTCACATACAATTTACGTGCATGCGTTTTTGGAGTGCCAAAAAATGAAGTGATGTTCTGCTGTAGCTCACAAGAGCATTTAAATTAAATGCACCATCCTCTCCCTGCTCTTGTGAGCTACAGCAGAACATCACTTCATTTTTTGGCACTCCAAAAACGCAAGTACTCAGGCATATTTTATGCCAATAGGGGAGATAAGGGATACTCCTTCTCTTCTTTTTTCATTACACTTGAGCAGTAAAAGCCTATACTTTATGTTGTGGTTTGATGATGCTATAAGTGATATATATGTGTATATAGAGATTTATGGTGATATTCTCTTTCCCCTACAATATTGTACTGCGTTTATATAAATGGCACCATGCTTTACCCCCTGTCTTTTGTTTCTCAGTGTTTTTAACTTTTTCTTTGACTAGTGCACTAATTTTTTTTTAAATATATTGGGCCTCATTCTATTATCGGCCGTAAATCGGCCGTAAGGCTGCGATTCCTTGCGGGGGTTCAGTTAACTCGCGATTCTATTATACGGCCCCGCAAGGATCTCCTTTTACGGCCGGCCGCATATCTTGGAACCGGACGTAATCTGTGAAATATAAAAACTGAAAAATAAATTCAAGCCTGCACTGTACAGCTCTGTAAATGCTAGGGATCATATTGGGGGACATGAGGATTAAAAGGAACCCACTCTCAAGCTTGCACATCAGCCCAAACCCGAGTTCAAATTAACTGTTTATTTTCCGGCTGCGGCGTGGGTGTGTCTGAGGTGCTCCAAGCACTCTGGACTTTTTACACGGATATTTTACGGATATTAAAAATAAAATATTTTACGGATTTGAGTATAGGATAATTATGTGCTATTTTTTCTAACACCTAAAATCCCTTTATAGTCTTCTCAAAGTGCAGGATGGCTTTATTTGAGCTATTTTATGTGCTTAATTGGTGCTAGCGAGACCTTTTTCCTGCAAGTAAGCTGCGGCTCGTTTTTAGCCTTGCAGAGAGGTTTCCCGGAGCAATTGAATTGCAAAACTCTTGCGGCCGTTTTAGATCAAAGGCTTTCCTCCGGCGCGAGCGGCCGCAAGAGATAGCAAGGCACCGGCCGCAAGCCTGCCGGAGTCCCCGGCCGTAAGGGAATAGAATAGCAGAATAGCTTGCGGCCGGTCCTTACGGCCCCGCAACGGCTGCGGCCGATAATAGAATGAGGCCCATTGTGTCTATTCCTAATTTTTCACAAGTAAAATATGTTGCAGCATCCCTATGATTAGCAAATATTTTTTTTGCATATGAGGCCTGCATATAAGCATCATCTAAACATCATTATTTAACTTTGATGCTTCCGTAGCCATAGAGATACTATAATTTACTTTCTAATTTGTCAAAATGAAGGTGGTCACATTTTGAAAATCCCAGAGTATTGTGGGACAGTGAAACCTTTTGGACTTACAGTTATTATTTTAGGATAGACGCTTTTTAAAAAAATTTTCTGTAATAATGACGTTTAATCCTGGATTACACTAAATATCTCCTTAAACTTCCCTATTAAAGAATCTCCTTCCCTTAAAATTTAGTGTTAAGCACTAGGAAATTGCACAGTTCGCATGATCATATTGAAGTAATAGGACCACAGAAGTGTTAAAGCTCTCTCTTGGTCCATGGTCCCAGGACTGCCAATTACGAAAAGCCTCCTGGCAAAGTTGGTCTTTCTGGCACACCTGAGTGGTAAATCTAATGTCTAAAATCTTTTTTTTTAACCTATTCTTGGGCCGTCAGCCTGGCCAAAGTATAGTCTGTGATAACAATCTTTTAACCATTGCCTTTATACAAATAAATGTTTCATAATATATCTAGATGTATTGCAGTGTCATCTGCATTGCAAAAAATAACCATGGCTGTCATAGTATTTCTGCAATAAAAAGTTAGAAAGTTTAGGAAGCATATATTATTTAAGTAAAAATGTAAAGATGTTTTTGACTAAATTAACCCTAACCTAAATAAAATGTATTTAAATGTACAATCGGTGGTGTAAAATAATTGAACTGTGAAAATATATATTATATAATGTACCTGTCACAAACCCCAGGAAATTTGGACTTTTTGTTCTGGCTTCTGAAGCCTGATGGACATTAGCCACATAGACAATTGAATCATAGGGGTGTTAAAATGGACATAAGGACCTTGTGAAGGACTTTACCATTTGTTGATTTGTTATGGTGTGTGATGTTGTATGCTCTGGAACCCGGAGGCCCCTTCCCACCAGGTCATTTGAGCCTAGAGGGCTCTGGGTCCATTTTCTATTTAAAGGGCAATTATTTTGTGTGTAGAGTGTGTTTTGGGGTACAGCTATTGCATTAAGTTAATAAAAATGTTCTTCTACCTGGATTGGACCGCATCCACCTTGTCCAGACATTTTGGCTCCAGGGCTCACATAATCTTATCAACCCCTGTTGTGCGCAGATACTGACTGAGTGTAGCTGATAGCTGGGGCTGTTGACTGCTCGGCAGTTAGCTGGGGAATAGACAGTCTGAAGCCGGGTCCTTGGAGCCAGTCCTAGCCCACATGTGGATAATTAAAAGGGGCTAAAGGTGTGAAACTTGTGTTTGTCTAAGGAAGTGGCCCACTGCTGATTGGGGCAAAACCTGTATAAAATCATGTATTGGAAAAAATAAAGTTTATGCTCTGTTTGGAACACTCAAACCATTTATTATTTTTTAATCAAAAATTAATTTCTGAAACCTATTATATGGAACTCCTTGCCTCGCTCAACCAGCCTAATTTCCGCCATCAAAACCATCAAAAAAAATTCTAAAAACGCATCTGTTTAAAGAAGCTTATGACCTTTGGCTTTAATATGCACAACTTCATACTCTACAGCATAATACTGTTAAAATGCACAAACTACAGTGCAACTCACTGCCCTCTTGCATCTGTCACCGTGCTACATAACACCCCAACCTTACCCTCTAGATTGTAGGCTCTTGGGAGTTGGGACCTCTCTTATGTTGCAGAACCATTTGCTTCATATTTGTTTTGCACTGTACCAGTACTTTTATTTGTTTATACCATTGTCATTTGGTCATTGTATCCACTGCACTCTATTCTACTTTGTACATTTTGCTAAGGAAAATGTTGGTGATTTATAAATAAAGAGTAATAATATATATATCACTATATATCAGTATTAAAAAAAAAAAAAAAAAAATATTAACATTTCTGTTTTTCTCTTTTTTGGCAATTGAATTATTATGCAGAAAAAAATGAGCATTTTATGACTGCCAAATTTCTTTTAATTATAACCATAATGCAGTCGTATACAAATATTCAAGAGCAACGTTCTCTTAAGATCTTTGCCTCAGATGACCTACATGATATAATAAAATGGTTAATCCTATCTTCATTTAAGGATACCTTTATAAATGAAAGTCTGTAATAATAAAACTATTTATTTACTTGATTTAAAGTGAGGCATGAAAGAACATGAGTTATACGAGAACTATGTAATATCTAACACTCAAGTCCTACATTACAAGGCAAGAATGGCAGAAATGTAAGATCCGTAAAGACGAATGTGTGGGGTTAAAGCAGCCGTAATAGAAAATAATGAATCACTTTCAGGCATGGATGACTAAAGAAAGAATGATAGCACTACCCAAAGAAAATAATAACATGGCTCAGGTGTGAAAATTAGTAGGGGGATTGAATTTGGCCTCAACAATAACAAGGTAACCCAGAGACAGATGGGACCTCTGATCTATCAAGTCAGTCTCTTCCACCACTCAGTCATTGCAGTATGTGCCTTGTCTTTTAACCTGAAATATAAATATTATCCTAGTACCTAATGGTCACTCACAATGGTTAGAGGGAAACATTAATTATTCCTCCCCTGGTTTGTTTCCTTCAATCATTCATTCATTCATTTTGATGGTTTAACTATTTTATAAACATGTTTGGCAAGATGTTAGAAAATTCAAACCATAATCTAACAGTACATATGAAATATAAAAATAGCAAATTAATCTCCTACATATACATTTTAGCAATTATTATATATGTCCATCTATTTTTTTCTAAATTTTATGAATAGCAATTTTTTCCCTCTCTGCTTTTATTATAAAACTATAATTTTTTTTAGGACATTGGTGTATATCACTTAATAATACTCATTTATGGACAATTTGTATCATATTTACCCTTGCAAAATTATTCACCCCCCCTTGAATTTTTACCTATTTTGTTACATTACAGCCTTAAGTTCAATGTTTTATTAATCTGAATTTTATGTGATGGATCAGTACACAATAATCTAAGTTGGTGAAGTGAAATAAGAAAAATATATACATAAAACTATTTTTTAGAAATAGAAAACAGAAAATTGGCATGTGCATATGTATTCACCCCCTTTGTTATGAAGCCCATAAAAAGCTCTGGTGCACCCAATTACCTTCAGAAGTCACATTATTAGTGAAATGATGGCCACCTGTGTGCAATATAAGTGTCACATGATCTGTCATTACATAAACACACCTTTTTTGAAAGGCCCCAGAGGCTGCCACACCTAAGCAAGAGGCACCAGTAACCAAACACTGCCATGAAGACCAAGGAACTCTCCAAACAAGTAAGGGACAATGTTGTTGAGAAGTACAAGACAGGGTTAGGTTATAAAAAAATATCCAAATCTTTGATGATCCCCAGAAGCCCCATCAAATCTATCATAACCAAATGGAAAGAACATGGCACTACAGCAAACCTGCCAAGAGACGGCCGCCCACCAAAACTCATGGACCAGGCAAGGAGGGCATTAATCAGAGAGGCAGCACAGAGGCTTTATGGCAGAATGGCCAAAAAAAAGCCATTACTTTCAGCAAAAAACAAAATGGCAAGTTTTGAGTTTGCGAAAAGGCATGTGGGAGACTCCCAAAATGTATGGAGGAAGGTGCTCTGGTCTGATGAGACTAAAATTGAGCTTTTCGGCCATCAAAGAAAACACTATGTCTGGTGCAAACCCAACACATCACATCAGCCAAAGGAAACCATCTCCAAAGTGAAACATGGTGGTGGCAGCATTATGCTGTGGGGATGTTTTTCAGCAGCCGAGACTGGGAAACTCGTCAGAGTTGAGGGAAAGATGGATGGTGCTAAATTCAGGGATATTCTTGAGCAAAAACTGTATCACTCTGTGCGTGATTTGAGGCTAGGACGGAGGTTCCCCTTCCAGCAGGACAATGACCCCAAACACACTGCTAAAGCAACACTTGAGTGGTTTAAGGGGAAACATATAAATGTGTTGGAATGGCCTAGTCAAAGCCCAGACCTTAATCCAATAGAAAATCTGTGGTCAGACTTAAAGATCGCTGTTCAAGCAGAAACCATCTTGAAGGAGCTGGAGCAGTTTTGCAAGAAGGAATGGGGTGAATAGTTATGAGCATTGACTTTTTCTGTTATTTTTGTCCTATTTGTTGTTTGCTTCACACACAAAAAAAAACATCTTCAAAGTTGTGGGCATGTTCTGTAAATTAAATGATGCAAATCTTCAAACAATGCATGTTAATTCCAGTTTGTGAGGCAACAAAACCCAAACAATGCCAAAGGGGGGGGGGGGGGGGGGTTGAATACTTTTGCAAGGCACTGTACAGATCAACTCTTACAATTATGGTAATAGGCTCTTTGTTATCATTATGAAGGAAATTTGAGTGCCCATCAGAAAACATTGCATATTAACATGGGGCATGAAGAAAGTGCAAGACATTATCTAAAAGAGAAAAAAAAATTATAAGCTCGCCGACACTAGTGCAGGGTAGCATGTACTGACACGGTAGAGTGCAGGCAGAGTACATTATGTGCTAAACTGGGAATATGCAAGTAACTGATGTTCTTTACTTCCAGTTATAAAACTTTTCAAATACTGAGTATAAGCGTCCTCCTAATCTTATGCAGTAGGTGTCATTTATAAGTGACATGAAAACTAAGCAGTGCAGTGGTATGCCCACTTTTTATTTTTTTGTGCTTTATTTATTTGAGTCTAGTATGTTAGTCCCCTTCTGGATCGCTACCTTTTCGGGATGTGGGGGCTTGTGTACCTCAATGAAGCTGTAAGCTATACCATGTAGGGTCACCCAAGATGGGCAGGTCATAGCAGGTGGTCAGACAAATCTGGGTCTTCTGGAGAAGGAACTGGCAACCCACTATCTTTGGCATGAAAACAATATGGAAAAGCACAACCAGAGACATAAGGATAGATGTGTCGGGCATGCTGCAGTCTGTAGGGCCACTGAAAGTCAGACACAACTGTACGACTAAATAACTACAAATAGTGAGCTCTCGCTCGATCCGGTAGCCCGTAAGTGAGGTGGCAAGTTAATTTCCTATTCAATTGGTGTCTTTTTGCGGCTCCAAATGGGTCACAAGTTACGGCCTTGAAAAAATGGCGATGATTAAACCCATGACTTACAGCTTCCTGAAGTCTCTGATCTTTCACTTTTGCAAGATTTCCGATAGCTCACATCGCAAATTGCTATTCAATTGATCAATTTCCCCAAGGCCGCAAATGGTTTCACACCCATAAATGGCACATGAAGGAGAAAATCCTACGAGTGCTCGAGAGGACGGTTAAAGGGATTAAACACATATTCGTAGCACTTTAACTGGAAATAAAAAATCACTACTTCAGTGTAAATAGCGGAGAAACGATGATAGACGTTAGAATTAATTGCATAACAGTCTCAAGCTCACAAAAGTTTCATTTCGGGGGTTAAACCTATCTCGGGTATTAATGAGTTAATACATATCAGGCCTCCCATATGGACTAGAACAGTATTGGCATTCATTTTCATAATTCTTTATTTTGCGGGTTTTCGAGTCTGATCGCATATCGGACCCCCGAACCTAATTGATTGACATGTAACCTCCATCTTTTACTGCCATAATAAGGAGAGTCTGATTTTCTATTGGCTGATTCAAAATGGGAAGTTACAGGCTTGATTAATTGATCATGTTCCTGAACCCTGCTACGAACCAGTGCATGGTTTACGGTTTTGGCTTTGGGACAGTAACTTGCAGGCTTGAGCAATTGAATTGCATCGTAATCGGAGACGAATGGGAGCCCGTAACCCACCTGCAGACATACGGCTTACTACCATTGAGTTGCTGTGCTTGCAATTGAATCGGCCCAATGTTAGTAAAACATTAAACTGAAGAGGAAACTAAGGGTAAAGAGGAAGAGGTAAATTTTGCAAGAGCAGGTTGGGTTGTTGCTCATGTGAAAGTGTTGCAAAGTACATCATTGTTCAAGACATATTGAATAAAGTGCTATTGGATGGCTGGACAGCCATAATCTATAAAGATTGGTGGCATGTACATAGTTTACTTTTATATATTTAAAACAAGTTTACATATTTGCAATTTAGACATTTTTTGTCTTATTTTTTGGTAGGATGGAGTTTAACTAAAACAGACTTGAAAGTAAAGATGTTAACCATTCAAATAATGCTAATAAAAACACTGCACAAAAAACTTGAGATCTGTTTCATTACTGTATCTAGCAACATTTGGGGAATATAATATTTCCAGATAATTGCCACACAAAATTGCACAATTCCCACTGGAGTTGACCTTATAAACACATTGCAGCAAATAATACCAGACAAAGTACAGTAACTGTATAATTAAAACACATTTGTGGTAGGTTGGTTTAATGAACTGCTCATTACTCTGCTTTATCTCCAGGTGGCAAATGATGAGTTTGAGTCTGTTAATTTAGTTTATTAGTAGTGAATTTCTATGGAAAATAAATCTTGAAAATCTGTACCTATATACTAATAGTTTCCTCCTACCCATGTAAAACTACTTTTATTATAAATCTGTTTAAGATAAAACTTTCTCATTAACTGGTTTAAAAACAATAATTATTTTTAGCTCAATATTATGTTTTGCTGCAAGTCTCATGAGGGTTGCTTATAATTTAGAAAATAAAATGCTACAGTATATCTTCAGCAAAAATATTTTAAAGAGATCTAACAAAATAAAAATGTCTGTTTTAATCTTATTATTTACTTAATAGTTTAAACCTTTAGAAATACAGCAAGAAAATGCAGAAGAACCGATCATTTCTTACAATAGCCCCTACATGTTAGCACAAGAAAAAGAACAGAAAATTAAAACTGACTAAAAGGAAAATTATTCTATGGGGAAGTGCCTGTTGCTGGGATCTTATCAAAGTATTTTGCATATTGCTTCACTACGAAAATTCTAATTTAATTCTAATGAGTAGATGTCAGTCTTTTCTGACTTTTTGGATATAAAAGAACTAAGATATCTCAGCGGTCTGCTCTATCAGGCAGTACATTTTCTGGATGGGTAACCAACTCATCACGCTAGACTCACATTATGACTGAACACTAATCCCTATTTGATCTTTAGATGGAGAGAAAACAAATGTTAAGCTCCCATTGGCCTCAAAGCCAAAGCGTCCTTAAGTGGCTTGCTGGTTGGATTGAGCAATGGGGAAACAGAGATGATTAGTGCTACTTGCACAGAGGTGACCCTAAACAAGAATGCATAAAATGACTTGCCACGGACAGCAAGACCTGCTTCATACTGTCAACGGACACACCAATGAATGCTTCTCTGTTTTTCAATAGGCATGTTGACCGTTCTAATAGAAAATTGAACATCCCCCAGAAAAACGACTGGATAAGCGCCATTCACGCTATCTGACAATGTCTGCAGGGGCATTGAGCGTTGGCAAGCAATTCTATTTCGCACTTGATCTGCCAAGCTCTGAAAACATAAGCAAATGTGTTGCTGTGATCCTTATTTGTGTGAGTTTAGAATTATTCATTATTTATTGCTTGGTTTATCCCAAATGTATGCGTGTTGCATCACCATCGATAGCAGAGCTTAGACAATAACCTTTAAAGACAATCTCCAAATAAATAGCTCAGTTGACAGTTAAATTAGTGAAATAGTGTGCTGTGGAAATGTGGCTACATCTTTAGTGCTGCCTTTTATAACACTGCATATTGTTTATCTTTCTCTTCAATGTCAGCGGGAGAAAGGCATCCTTCTCAGTAATGACACTCAAAAAGACTCATGTCTGAAAGAATGAGTATTATATTTTCTGTTTAGACGGTGATAACTGCTCAGAAAACAAATAGAACAGACCTGATGCAAAAGCACGATTTTTGTGTAAATAGCACATGTAGTCAGTGAGTTCTGTAAATGCAGCAAATGTAGTATGGGGGATATACAGTCAAGGAAAAGGGTAAGAACCACAAAAATTATTAAAGGACCACTGTGGTCATATTTTATATATGATATCTTGAATAGCTAGACGTGGGCAAAAACTTTTTAGAAAGTAAAACATATAAATACAACCTATACATTTTCACTTTAATAAGCAATTATTGTTTGCTGCCAGATTCCATTTTAACCACTGAGCTTCTGTCTCAACAGGATGTGTAAACTGATGAGGGGGGTTAATGGTAGGTGCAAGTGGGGCCCTTTAATAACCCCCCATTGTAGGATTTGGGGTCTTAGAGGCTGGGGTAGTTGGATATCCTGTCTCTTTAACTGCTGCTGCAATACCCAGCAAAGGCTTTTAAAGCGTTTACATGTGGTCTTTGGTAACCATAAGTATTTCTTCAGTTTTTGGAAGTCAGGGGAGTGCTCTAGTTTGCTAGTGAGGGGAATAGTTTTATTAGCAGGGGGTTTGGGTGTCAGAGTGTCACGGTTAACTCGTAATTTATTGTCAGTGCAAAAGTCAATGGAGATGTATGCCTTGCTTTTCATCTGTGTCGTGAAGTTCACTGGAAGCAGTGATCCGTAGCAATTTGCTCGCAATGTTTTAGGAAATGGGGATTAACAAAGATAGGTAGGGTTTACTCTGCAGTTAGGGCAGTCATAGATGTTTTTTTCTGGAATTCGCATAGGGCCCTTAGTTCTAAATATAAGTATATGCTGTTGTGTATTAGCACTAGAGAGAACTATTTTATTTATACCATTCTCAAATTTGAATAAAGAAAATAGTATGTTATATTCTTTATAATATGTTATATTTCTTTACAAAACAAAAAGCAATAAACTTAAAAGGAAACAAATGTAAAAATGTTACAAGAGCAAAAATAAAAAAAAATTGTATTTCTATATCTTAGCTGTAAGGGGAAATAGAGATCACACAGCTAACACATCAAAGGGAAATTAAAAGAAGAAAAACCACAATACTGCCTAGAATATTGCAGTTTATTCAAAGTGCAGACTTCCAGCAGGCTTGCAGGTCATGAGAAAAAAAATCTTTATTGTTCACAGGTTTAGCAGCCATTTTTTATACTCTGAACATGGTACATAAAGTGTTCTCTGCACAGTATCTCCCACTACCTGCCTGCACAATGGTTTGCAGAAAACATTTATCCATGGGTGGGATTTGATAATGTCATTTGGCAAGCAAAATACATAAAAGCTATTTTAAAGCTTTGCTGTGCTAAATGTTTGATGTAGCTCAGAGAACTGTTGAGCTGCACTATTTCAAAAGGTAAATTCCTACTTTCAGTGTTATTTTATTCTGTTACATAAAAAGCCCAAAAAATCTACATGAGAAATGCAGTGACACCTTACACAAGATGTTTCTTTAGAGGATTTTCATGTGAGAGATTGACTATAGTGATACTGTCCTACAAATATCAATATGCTGAAATTAGAACAAGTGTTTGCACCAACATAGTGTTGTAGTAAGTATATGCACAATTGTAATGTTAATAACATGGCTGCCTTAGTAAGTGGCCATATTTGATAGCTCTAAAAAATTAATAAAATCAATAGCACATCTGTAGATATATGTTGGTACAGGACAAGTTGAAGGTCCCACTCTTGTGAAAATTTAAATTTGCAGTAGGCATTGAATGTTTGTTACAGTATGTGGAAAAGATCAGTCTGAGCGTAGCTTACTGCTATTCATGGAGGTTATGGACCAGCTACAATAAGCGTCCTTGTTGATTGGTGATGGATTTTAAGAGTATTTTGTACTCATATGTGCATAGAGGAATTTTCAGTGAGCATTTAAAGATATTGAAGTGTGAAGACAGTGTTATAGGGTGTGGCACAGAAGTCCATATGGTGGGGAGCTATAGTTAAAGGCATATAAAGCACAGGATGAAATATCGATAAAGAAGGAGAACACAAGACATGGGCAGAGAGGAGAATATCCCTCAAAGTGAGAACTGTTATATGGGAGGGAGATGTGTTGTTAAGGGTTCAGAAGTTTGAATCTTGTTCTTGTGTACTGAAATTGGATTAGATAGATGAGTGGTGTATTAGTAAAGTGTTGCAGTAATCAAGTTGGGACATAATGTGGTTCAGGAGCAGAGCTACCAGTGGTGCAGGCAGTGCAATGCACCAGGGCCCATTGCTGATATTTTAATTTTTTAATTTTTTTCTGTAGTGTAGGGACACACCGGCCCAATCAGTCATGGCCTCCTCTGTACCCTTCCTGCCTTGACATTGGTCCATGTCTGTTTAAATAAGGCTTCTATTCTGTTTAAATAGAGCTTATACTGAAGCTCCAAGACATGGCAGTGTGGAGCAGTTCAGCACACTGCATCAGGGAGGAAGTGAGAGTGCAAGGGGCAATGGCTGGATGACAGCAAAGTACGGGGCGATAGGTTCTGTGAGGGGGAAGTAAAGGAGATAGGAATGGGTTCTATGTGAAGTGAATGTTGAGAGGTTGTGTGATATGTGATATGTGCTGAGGTAGATCTCTCTCTATATACACATCTCCATATATATATATATATATATATATATATCACTTCCTATATAATGTTTGTAAATAAGTACACTTCATTGACTTTACAATACTTTATAAGAGTATTGTTTGGTTGTCAAGACTTTAGGCAACAGTATTAAAAAAGTATTTTTCCACAGAAATTTCTATGCAAACCTATTTGAAGACTTTATCAGTATCAGAAATCTACGTAAATAGATATCTTTTGGCCACATACAGCATATTAGAGCTGAAATCATATGATAACATTTATCTGTGAATGTAATCCCTTCCTACACTAAGTACATTTTACTAAAAACAAACAGCCATTGCTCATTGCAGAAAACCCTGAATATGTTCTGAACAAAAAGCCTGACTTGCAGAGAAACACTATCCTTAGGTTCCTATCGTAAGTAAGCAATGAAATCAAGCTGGTAAGACACACCAAGGGCGGCTTAAGAAAAACTGTCTTGTGCTTTTTTTGTACAAGGTGTTCCTGAAAATGCCAGATGTAAAAGGATTTCCATAGAGGCCTATGAAAAAAACTTCCTACTAAATATATCCAGAACAAAGCCAACGCCTCAAGCTAATAAACAGATGTGCATTCCTCTATATCTCCTGTACCAACATTGCATCCAGAACTTGCTTGCAGTGTTTATGCAAATGATCTTGAAGGGTTTTAAACGCATGTGCCAACAAGGCCGGCATGTGGTTTCAGTGGCACATTACACAAATGCTTATATAATTATCTCAACATAAAACACTTGCACCCCATGTATTGTGTCTGTGCCATAATGAAAGTGGCTGACAAAATTCTTTCTGCCTTAGCACAGTCATTTATTGATGCTTTGCTGCATGTGATTGGGTCCTGGTGCTCACATAGACTTGTTCAATTACTCTGACTTTGGTATGTCTTTGTGCAATAGCTCATAACAAAACACATGGATGAATATTCAATAAGCAAAGTGTCCTTCAAACAATAAAAAAAGTTTATCTGGTAGAAAGCACAATATTGATATATAATAATATACTGGAAAATATTTCTCAATTAATACAACAATCAAACTATAAAATTAAAATATCTACTTTTATTTTTTACATTATGAATAAAAAAAATGTCATAAAATATATGTAATGCAATTCATAATAAAGATAGACTAAATGCAAACATTATTGAACAATACTGAAAATACATACAAGGGATATATAATTTATCATCGTCTTATAACAATGAAATGCATAAATGACATATTTTAAATATATACAGTATCTCACAAAAGTGAGACATTTTTGTAAATACTTTATTATATCTTTTCATGTGACAACACTGAAGAAATGACACTCTGCTACAATGTAAAGTAGTAAGTGTACAGCATGTATAATAGTGTAAATTTGCTGTCCCCTCAAAATAACTGAACACACAGCCATTAATGTCTAAACCTTTGGCAACAAAAGTGAGTAAACCCCTAAGTGGAAATGTCCAAATTGGGCCCAAAGTGTCAATATTTTGTGTGGCCACCATTATTTTCCAGCACTGCCTAAACCCTCATGGGCATGGAGTTCAACAGAGGTTCACAGGTTGCCACTAAAGTCCTCTTTCACTCCTCCATCACAGAGCTGGTGGATGTTAGAGACCTTGCACTCCCTCTCCTTCCATTTGAGGATGCCCCACAGATGCTCAATAGGGTTTAGGTCGGGTGGCATGCTTGGCCAGTCTATCACCTTTACCTTCAGCTTATTTAGCAAGGCAGTGGTCATCTTGGAGGTGTGTTTGGGGTCATTATCATGTTGGAATACTGCCCTGCACCCCGGTCTCTGAAGGGAGGGGATCATGCTCTGCTTCAGTATGTCACAGTACATGTTGGCATTCATGGTTCCCTCAATGAACTGTAGCTTCCCAGTGCCGGCCCAGACCCAGACTATGACACTCCCACCCCCAAAAGTGTACATCTATACCAGGGGTCTCCAAATTCGGTCCTGGAGGGCCGCACCCAAGCCTGTATTTGAGGATTTCCTTTATATGCACAGTCAATCAAGATGACTGAAGAAGCAATAGTTTCACCTGCTGAAGCAAGGATATCCACAAATCCAGGCCTGTGTGTGGCCCTACAGGACCGAGTTTGGAGACCCCTGATCTATACTGAGGAAAGTTAGTTGAAATAACCCCTAAATGACAGATAAACACATAAGGCACAAAGGACACAAAAACACTGATATGAGATGAAACCCTCAGTTTGAACGCAAACAGTGATGCAGAAAGAGTGGAGGTAGCATATGACATCATCAGGAAAATGCATATAGGGGAAATCATCACAAAATATTATAGAAAACATATATACACATATAGTCATATGTGTTTGGTCTGGGCCTGCATGAGTGCTGCCGGCACTGGGGAGCTCCAGTTCATGAATGCCAACATGTACTGTGACATACTGAAGCAGAGCATGATCCCCTCCCTTCGGAGGCTGGGCCACAGGGCAGTATTCCAATATGATATGACCCCAAACACACCTCTAAGACAACCACTGCCTTGTTAAATAAGCTGAAGGTAAAGGTGATGGACTGGCCAAGCATGTCTCCAGACCTAAACCCTATTGAGCATCTGTGGGGCATCCTCAAATGGAAGGTGGGGGAGTGCAAGGTCTCTAACATCCAACAGCTCCATGATGTCATTATGAAGAAGTGGAAAAGGACTCCAGTGGCAACCTGTGAAGCTCTGGTGAACTCCGTGCCGTGCTGAAAAATAATGGTGGCCACACAAAATATTGACACTTTGGGCCCAATTTGGACATTTCCACTTAGGGGTGTACTCACTTTTTTTGCCAAAGGTTTAGACATTAATGGCTGTGTGTTGAGTTATTTTGAGGGGTCATCAAATTTACACTGTTATACAGGCTGTACACTCACTACTTTACATTGTAGCAGAGTGTCATTTCTTCAGTGTTGTCACATGAAAAGATATAATAAAATATTTACAAAAATGTGAGGGATTGTGGTATACTGTATATGCATTGAGCTCAATATAAGTATATATCTTGCCCAAAGCTCACATATAGCATTTTCTGGACTAAATTATAGATATTTTAATATTTAAGTATATGTGTGTGTTTTGGGGGTTTACACCTAAGGGTTATTTGCTATGGGTACCCAAGGTGTATGTCAGGCTCTGCTTATTATCTTTAATAAACAAGAACCGACACATAGCATTGTGGACAACAGTTCAAACTCAATTTTTTTTAAAGTGGCATCTAAACATTTTTCTGCTCACAGCTTTCCATAACCAAATACTTCTATTCTGATGCAAGTCTTGGAGCATAGAAGGAATATATAGGGACAACATGAAGAAAATATCTCAAACAATGCCAAAATATGATTGCAATAATTCACCTTGTTGAAAGTTAAGATCCATAATGTTTTATACTGTAAATATTATAAAGTGCACCCTTGCTAAGAACTGTTAAATCGTCCCATGTAGACAGAGTGCTAAGAACAAAATAGATGGGCATGGGTGAGTTATGCAGGGGTTTTCACATCTACATGGGATAGGGCATTGATAACTCTAAACATAAATGATTATATATATTGAGTTTTTAAGTAAATATGTTTGATAATTTAATTGACTATTAAATCTGGTCCCATTAATGTCATTATTGGTACCAAAGAAGATTGTGCAGTCTCCATATAATTTTAGCACATTCTAAATTATTTTATGTATCAATTTTTTTTTTTTTAGGGCAGAAAATGTATTGTAAACCTATTCCAAATCCTAATACATTGTAAAGCATTTCTGACATTTTTTTATTTACCCACTAATGTACTTCAGTATACATTTAAATTATAAACCAAAACATATATACTTACTCCAGATATGTAGCGTGTTCTACATTGTACAGTTCCAAATATTCCAAGAATGACAACGATAATATGAACAAAATTTGCCAGGATTGGTGCCCACTGGTAGCCAAGGAAGTCAAATATCTGTCTCTCCAGTATACATGCCTGTCATAACAGAGAAAATGTTGCATTATTAAAGCAAAATGTTTAAGCTTGTCATTCCAATTAAACATGAAAATTCTAAGAAACATACTTTAAGGTCCATTTACCTCACTGTTGGTGCTCTTCATTGTGTGAAAGAGCACAACATTGTATGTTAAAATTATCTATTTTTTTAATTACACTAATAACACCTAAAAAAATCTAAAGTTTACAAATACACTGTGTCCTGTCTCCTGACTGTTCCATGATTAATAACATATGTTGAACCATTCAGTGAAAGCACCAAGAAGACAAACATTTATAGCAATTTTTCCCTGAACTCAGAAATGCAGCATGAGCAGTTAACCTACAACTGACCTATTTAGGTGATTCCAGCATTAATTTCTCTGCACAGATGAATTTGTGAAGGGTTAACTCTTTTTTTGCTTATGCTCACTGCACATTGTCTGGGGGCTTCCCAGGGACACATGTAAACAGAGATTTAATTTATTAATTTCTCTATGACAAATGCATGTATTTCAAAAATTCAAAAAGTATTTCAACATGCATTTAGAAGATATTTACAGTGGTGTGCTCCAAATTGGGCTGACTTAAGTGAGACAAATGATTATTATATGTTATGCTGATGCCTATAAAAGTACTGACTGCCATAGTGATCCTGGAGGAAAGAAAGTGGGCTGTAGAAACTGCATGATGGATAAATATTTACTTCAGATCAAACCCAAAAGGTCCTTTTTCAGTCAATAATATTATTTAAATATCAAATAATACAAAACCTTAAGTTGTTTTTTAATCATTTTCCTTCTTTTTTGTTATTTTATTGAACATTAAAGGTTTTGAAAATTGTATCAAAACATAATTAAGGAATATGAAATACTTTTAGTGAGAATTTATCTGGAATAACTTATGTAAGGGTTCCTGTGTTTAGGGTTTGTGATCATATGGTTATAGCTGAGGTTAGGGTTAAAAGTTAGGTGCAAAGGTTAGAGGTTGGTGTTAGCAATAAGATTTGTCTGGAGGGCAAATGTGGTGCAGGGAGCAGAAATGTGCAATTCAAGCAAATAATAAAACTTGTTGCAGCCTACATGGAATACAAAAGGTTTGAAACTTAAATTAAATTATATTAATAGTTAAAAATACCACTTTGAGATTTGTTTCCAATATAAATAGGCCACTTTTCTCAAGAGGCATTATCAGAGTCTGGAAATCCACCAGGCTACATGTACGAACTAACAGTAAACACAATGTTCCTGTAATTCAGGTCAATTGCAGTGCTCAGGCTAAATGGAAATACCCATCACCTTACAATTAGCACAGACAATTAACGGCTAACCTCATCATCTGTTGAATACAACAAAAAGAGGTTTCAGTGCTCATAAATATTGATAGAAAGTTAATGTGTCTACTAAATAGAGTAGGTTATGGCTGTTACAATAATTATATTTGACAAGGATGAAAACAATATATAGTATATTACATCGGAGGTCCTATTTATGAGGCTAGTACTGTTTGTACCATTATTATGCGTTGAGAGTTTAATGTTGTCTAAGGAAAATTCCTTATGTTCCATTAATAATAACAGATTTATCTGCAGAGCATTGATTGTTTTGTACAGAATTTTGTATGTCTAGATATCAATTAAGAAATGCTTCTACATTATTAAATAAGTACAGTTCATCCTGACTATCAGCCTCATTCAATTGCTGCGATTTTGAGGTCCGGGCTCACAAGTGGAGGTTGCAAGTTACTTTGCTATTCAATTGCCTTCCGTTCGTGGGCTCCGATCGAGTTACATGCTGCAAGCTGCGATTTCTAGCGATTTATAAAATTGCATGTTACTTCCCTCAAAGCCTTTGATCTTTCATGGCCACAAAAGTTACGATTACTAAAATCACAAATTGCTGTTCAATTGCTCCGATTTTCCCGCTCTAACAACTCCATCAAGCCCGCAAATGCCAAAAATCGAACCACAGGTTACTGGGACCAAGGAGGTCTCGCACAGGGCTTACTGTCAAATCGGAGCACTTTAAAAGCAAATATAAAATCAAAACATGAAATAAAGTATGTTATTTTGGCGATGTGCAAGCTTGAGAATGTTGTGCTTTTAATTATAATGTCACCCATTGTATTCCCCATCATTTACAGTGCTGATTGATAGTATATTTGCTTTTAAAGTGCTCCGATGTTTTGTGCTTGAACCACGAGTTATGGGCTTGCGTTCGTGATCAAGCCCGCAAATGCTACTGTTGAGAGCATGGTTTCCTATTCTCGGGACTGGAGCCTAACTTGCGGCCCCAGCCAATTGAATAGCAGAGAAAAGGCAGAACACCAGAAGGACACAACTTAATCGCAGCCATTTGCCTGTTTGCTATCAAGTTACGGCCCCGAATTGAATGAGGCTGTTTGTGTTTATAGAAAATACAATATATTGTGAGCCTACAGGCAACCACTTATATGTGATACCAAGTTGGTGGCACCAGCCATCCTGTAGATCACAATTTAATATAATGGCATGTGTTGCAGTTTTTCTTGCAATATAAATTATTAAAAAAATAAATGTTCTGCCCCATGCATAGATTTCGGTATGAGTTTGTACCATACTTATGTATGTATATGAGTTCATGTTGCTCCCTTTGAATGTCTCTCCTATTTAGCTTTCCCATTTGATTGTCAGTTTATCACATTACATTACTGCTGTTTCTATACTCCTTGATCATTTATTCCTTATTTTCCCTTCTGAATTGTGTCTTCATTTTGCTTATTACCCTTGATTTCCACTTCCTCTTTTTCCATCTCCTCAACAATGCCGGATTTCCTATAATATGCCTGAAGTATATAATATACATATATATATAAATATATTTATATATATATATATATATATATATATGTATATGTATGTTCTATATTTTTTTTACTTCCTAATATATATATATATATATATTTATTAATCTATATATATATATATATATATATATATATATATATATATATAAATATATATATATATATATATAAATATATATATATATATATATTTATATATTTTTAATCCCAGGTCTCCTCCTATCCATTTGGCTGTTGGAATACTTCTGATAGCTGGATCTCAGGAGATCACACAAGATTAGCAAGAGCTGCAGATCAGTAGCCATATAAAATTCCAGCCTCGTAAGTCCAATGTGAGCACGCAGAGCAGCGGCTTCGGGTCCAAATTTGTCGTTCTTACGTTGCTATTAAATTAGAATTGGCTGCAAACTATGAGCGAGAGAGGCTGTTTCATAAACCAGTTTGTGCCGTTGGAGTTGCGTGCTCGAATGCAAACAATTAAGCAATTACGTAGTTACAGGTTCAGATGGAGCCAATGGAAACAGAGATTGTTAGCGTTACTTCACTGAAAAAGGGGAGGGTTGATTTCGAAGTCCTACGTGCTTCACGTACAGTTTACAATCGGACTCACAAGCCAGATATAATGCAATATTAATAAAGCAGTAAATATGATATTCTATTACATGCGAGTTACAGTATATGTCTTAACACATTGATTGCAGGCATCGATATCACACAAAATATAAACATGAAGTATTTTGGGGGGCAATTTGCAGGCTTGAGAATGTTGTGCTATTAATTCTAAGACCTAACATCACTTTCCCTTATAATAAATGTACAGTAGTGCGTTTTTATTTGCCTACGAAGTGCTAAGTATTGGACTTTAACCCCCTTACAGGTCCTCTCGAGCACTCGTAGGGCTTTGGGATCCATTTGTGTGTTACGTGCTTGCTCGTGAGTGACCACATTGCAATTTAATAGCTGAATTGAACAAGTAGCGGTTACGGGCTTGACAGAGCAAAGGATTTGCGTGCGCGAAGTACAACGTAGCTCAAATCATAGGCGATTTTCTGCCGTCCTGCTTGTTAACACGCAAGTCCGCTGCAAGCAACATTACGGGGTTAATTTAATATCCGTAACACATAAATCTTGAGTTACAGGCTTTGTTTTACAACTTAGCCCCAATTTAATGAGGCTGTATGGCAGTTAAAGCCACAGGAGGTGAGGGAATGAAAGGGAGAGATTACAGCGTGCATATAATCTGGGGGGTATTTGTTCACTCCACCTTCCCCACCCCGGTTCCTATGCCCATGATTGTACGTATGCATGTGTTGATATTAAACCCATTGCTGTTTGCTTGTAGGTTGCAATAAAGTCACAGGTTACTGAATGCATATCTTATTTTCAAGTACTTATAGCCAGAAGCAAAACTGCACCAATATAAAAAAAAAAAAGTAGATTTATTTAAAAATAACCTTAAAACATAGTATATATGCCATGTGGGATGAGTGTCTTCTATCTCCCACATCTGAAGAAATCATAACTTGCAAACAACAGAATATAACGTTCTAACAAACTGCAGAAAAACACGATTAACTCACAATATTCTATTTTACCATCCCTGCTATGACAAGCATGAGATCATCCTCCCACATGCTATTAAGATTATATTTACAGTGATTTATTATGAAATTTACTGGTAATTTACTACTAATTGTAAATTTATACAGTTTAACTGCAAAATACTTTCAGCTGTGTTTCACTGTTGAGGACAAAAATGTTTTACAGAAATTAAAGTTGAGCCATGTTTTGCTAAATGACTTGTTATTTGTACACAATCACAATAGGATTTGTCTGTCAGTGTTCCTTTAATGCCACAACAAATGATTTTTCCTTAGGCATCAATGTTACATTGCTTTAATGGCTTGCACAAGAGGTAAAGGAGCCTAAAATAGAATGTGCATCCAGTCTACTTGGAAATTAACAAAAGCTAAATTAAATTGGACAGCATTTCATTCTTAAACCTAATTTAGTGTGTAAGCATAGAACGAAGAAGAGACGTCTGAGAGATACAACAATGGGACGAGTCACTGGAATCAGCAGGAAAATAATATATTGGATGGAGCCCATTTCTCAAACAGTGTGAAATCACATAGATAGATGTTCCAATTACAGTCAAGTAACAACAATTAACTTAATTACTATATGAAGAAATATGAAACCAACTCCCTAGGATATTATGCAGAAGAAAAATTACATTTGTAAGTGTTGATTCCTGCTACAAATTGTTCTATCAAAGCATTTTTACAAATATGGGTAATTAGGTTAACTCTTCTGTTGCTGGATACATCTCGTACAAAATGAATTGTAGCTTATGGAACCAGAGATCTACAAGGTATATATGTAACTGCATCATTGTCTGAGTGAGTTCTATTTAGGTGGCGCATTCCCATTTTGGAACATAACACTCTGAACCATATTTACTAAATGGTGAAGTGTTGGAAAATGCTTGGAGATGTAAAACTGGATAACAGATAAATAAGAGGCAATCCATAAGTAAGACAACACTACACCATTTAGTACATTTGGCTCTGTGCCTCAAACAGTTTATACTACCCCGTTGTAGCTATATCTACAACTTTTAGTGGTGTTAATCCAATATGCTCTAACAACTTTCTCAAAATGTCCCTGGCCCCTCTAGCTTCACAACACAGCCTTTAGTTCTACTATTACACTTTCTCTAAACAAGTAATACATTGATCTACTGTATATAGATTACTGAACCACTTATTAAGTGAACTGTACTTTGTTAGATCCTTTAATGCAGAGGATAGTAACCTGTACACTTCGACATAATGGCAGGTCATCCCAAAATTGGAAGCTTGTTAAGTAGACTAAAAGCAATAACCAAACTACTGGTCTACTGATATGAGTTCAAATGTGTGCACTCTTATTTAATTCCCTCTAAGTTTCCTGCCTTGTCCGACTCTAACTTATTTCAGTAATATAAATGAAAAAATATATAGGAAAACAGACAACGTGTATTCCTTTTTTTCATGTTTAGTGTGTCAGTTATAAACTGTCTCTTTTATAATCTCTTGTGTTGAAACTGGATATATTTAAGCTCTTTAATCATAAATGATTGCACAACACTTGCTTTAAATAGGGCATGAATATATTTATATTGCTTTATATTATCATGAAATGGGATGTGTTCTGATCCCCAGCCCCGCCTCCTCCACCCCGAAGGCATCCCACTAGCCCCTCCTCTCCTCCCACCATGCTTCCACCACTGCAAGTGCCGCTGCCTCCCAGGGGGGTTGCCTCTCCCTGCCTCCCTCCCACCACCACCAGGGAGACGGCGGCCTGCCACGGGGGATTTGGGCCCTGTGCCTAGGCGGAGAAAGACCTAAGGGCTGCGCATAAGTTTATGCCTTCTCCACAGCACTCCTTAGTTACAATCTATTGGTCACAATGTTAACGTAATCTAGCCTGGCTACAGAGTCTTGGATCTTGGCCTATGTGATGGTGATATTTTGCATGCAGATTGCTATCTCCCATCACATGATCCATGATCATCTTCTCTGTGGACACGTAGGGTTCTGCTGAACATGTCACCAATTGATTGTCACTGAGGAATGCTGTTGAGAAGAGATGCTGCAGTCCCTATAATTTGTAAGGACTTATTTTGTCTTATTTTTTTTTTTTTGGGGGGGGGGGGGGTTAGGTACAATTCAGGTCCATGAAGGTATCTTCTGCATCTGCAAGCATTGTGAAGGAAATGTATGAAGTGTAAGGTTTTTCCAGTACCTCTCAAGTAGACATTCCTTCAATGACAGCCTCCCCCACCCTTAACATGTAGCTCACACAATCTTAAAGCTATCATAGCTAGATATCTAAGACATGATTGTTGTTAGCCGAAATGTAGACTAATACTGCTATGACGTGGACTTGCAAAGTCTCATAATGGCATATTAATGACAGCTAGCATTGATATATGCACTAGTGAAGCATGTGATCCTGACCTCAATATCAGTCTGAGAACAGATCCTTGGGTCTGATGTATGTAACAGTGAATCTGGCTGCTGACCTTTGTGGCCTCTCCATATTAATGGGTATGTTCCCATATTGCTGATTAATCAGAGACCTAGCTAATAGTTAGTAATGCTTGCAGGGGGGAATCAGGTGAGTTGGTATATTGTTACAGTTACAGTATTTAGCACTGTACTGTATAAGAATGTTGATATTTTTTTTATCTTCCTCCACCTTTCTTAATTTGACCACTTTTTTTCAGATTTTGTTTTTGTCTTCACACTTTATGTGTGAAATTGGATTGGATTACACAGTCCAGAGGTTGAATCATATGTTTCATTGAGCATATCTAGGCAAGTTGTAAGTGCTATGCACATTAACTGTTTCTTCAATAAAATGGAGAGATTTCTGATGATCCTTTTTTTTCATCAGATTCTGGTTGCAGTGGTGTAGTGACTACATGTGACCCTGGTAGGTGCTATGCATCATGCTTATTCTAGACTATGACATTACCCCCTGTAGGTATCCCCTTTTGCCACAAGCCTCTTGCTCTCCCGGGATCCGCCCACACCATACCCATGATGTTAATGCACAGTCTTGACCATTTCTGATTGTGCTCTGTGTATGAAATAAAGCTTTGTTATACTGTTCTAACCGTGTCAGTGTGTTTTCAATGGTTGGGGTTATGTGACATCCACATAGTGTAATAGATCAATACATATAACAGTAATAATAGTAATAATAGCATTAGATATCATATAATAATGTATATCATATAGAATCAAAATAAAGGGTTAATACACATGCAAAGTCCAATTAGTGATACTGTGGAGTATGAACATGCCCCTGAGGGCCTGATAGGAATATGACAGGTGATACTGGAGTGGGTTGCCAGTTCCTTTTGTAGTGGACTGATTTGCCTGACCTCTCTGCTATGACCTGCCCCCCTACAATGGCCCTACATGGTATAGCTCACAACTTCATTGGGGTACCCAAGCCCCTTCACCACCACCACTTAGCAACCCAGAAAGGGACCATGGTAACATACACCACACTAATATAAATTGATGAATAGCAAAACATAATTGGGAGGTCACCAAATGGGAATGGGTATACATCTTGGCACATGGGCACCAGCAATGACTTGGGACTTTCTAGGATTGGCGTAACGGCGATGGAGGTGAGTTGGCTGTTGCTCCACGAGCCTCTGCACAGCCTCCATGTGTTTTTACGGCCCTTCATGATGGGTTAGAGTAGATTAGTGTGTTATATGTTCCCCTGGTCCCCTTGTGGTTTGTAAAGTGGTGGTGGTAAAGGGCTTGTGTACTTGAATGAAGCTGTGAGCTATACCGTGTAGGGCAACTGTAGGTGGGCAGGCCATAGCAGAGAGGTTAGACAAATCACAGTCTACTAGAGAAGGAACTGGCAACCCACTCTTTGGCATGCAAACCTTCTGGATACGCACAGAAAGAGACATTAGTAGGTGTACTGCAGTCCATAGGGTCACAGAGAGTCAAACACAACCGAGGGACTGAACATCCATATGTGAAATGTTCCCCTGCAACTTGATATTTGTGATGTGGCGGTGTAATATGTCCACTATTTGTTGTCCCAATGTAGATGTGATTAGTGAAATGTATATAAGATGATGTTTGTATTTTTAGGGTCCACATTAGAGTTTCTGTGAGTGAGAAAGGGTTAATATGTTAGCCATTTGCATGTATTTGTGTTGCAATTTAATGAGGTAGTGTGTCTTTAATAGTTTTCAGTATGTTGCAGCATGACTTTTCATATTGGCATATACATGACCATTACAATCTATGAGAAAAATGAATGTTATTTTTTTCTAGATTTGATATTGTGCATGTAATTGTAATGCCTTCCATTGTTTTCTCCATGTTTTAAAGTGCATTGGTGTCTTTATATTGTCATATGCAGTGTTACAAACTAGTCTGTAAACCCTTTGCAGGTCCTATTTGGAACCCGTAAGCTTTGGGCTGCCATTTGGCATTTGTGGGCTTGTTTGCGCCTGCGGTCTTGAGTGATTTTTGCAATTGAATAGCTATGTGGGATTTTCGCATATTGGAAGTTTTGCGGCCTTGAAAGCTCAAAGGCTGTAAGATACGGGTTTAACCATCGCCACTTTTTCAAGGCCGTATCTCGTAACGCATTTGGAGTGCGCAAAAAGATGCCAATTGAATAGCAAATTAACTTGCGACCTTACTTACGGGCTACTGGATCTAGCGAGAGCTCAACTGAATCGGGCTCCAAGTGTCTGAAAATGTATCCACCTCTCCCATTGACCTTACAGTAGGCAAAGACCAGCAACAGCTCAATCCGCACTTTTGTTTAAGTTTAATGCTGAATATTGTTTTTTAAAATAATTGAATTTGAATGCTATTAATGATCAATACCTAATTAAAACATAAAGCTATAATTATTAGGGTATTTTAGTGGTCCTTTAAGAATAGGCATTTCAAAGACAGTTTATAATTCAGCAATAGTATATCTGGTTATGTTCTGGCAGCAGATTGTAGAAGAGGATGAGAATCTTTTGATTTCATGGCATTTTTTTGGATTCACGGTAATAGACCACTTTCACATGATGTGCAGCCCTCACTTTGTGTGATTATCCCGGGGCACTGCTTCCATTAACTTTGCGCCACTTCATTTGACTCCATATCATGATGATTTTTTCAATTAATAGAACCTGAGAACAAGCTCAGGAAACCTACATAATTTCCTGTCATGATGAATATAAATGGTCATCTGTCAAAGCATTTTAATATATTTTTCCATCTTTGCCTGCAGGTACATTGAAGATGCAAGTCATTTGCTTCACAGAAAGATTATGTCTAAAATGTTTGTATCCACTCAAACAGGATTTGGTAGCAGTCTCATGAGTCTAATTTTTCTGATGTGTACAAATGCAAGACAATCATCTACTATAAAAAAAACTATAATTTCTATAAAGTAAGCAAGTATGATAATTAATGCATAAGATCAAATACATATTCAGAATTCTCAACTACATTTCTGAAAATGATCCAATATGATTTTATTTATTAAAAATAGCAGTTATTATGTATTCTTTTAAATGTGCAAGCAAGTTTCATATCAAAAGTTATTTTTGGTCAAATTGTGTAATGTGTAAAAATGTGTAAAAACATTTGCACACACACACATATATGGACAAGATAATTTCCTGAGGTCTGATTTGTATTTTACTTTGATCCCTGGTGAATAATAATAATAACCATACTATAATGGCTCATATGTGGTAATAATAATACTGTGTAATACTGTTATCCAGTATAATAGTTAGCAGCATGAGAGTAACGCCTGCGTGATGCGTACCGGGAGAGAGAAAGGAGACGGAGAGAGAGGGGGAAGGAGAGAGACAGAGAGGGAGAGAGACAGAGAGCATACAGAGTGCAGAGAGAGGGCACAGAGAGAGAGAGCACACACACACACAGAGGGCGCCCAAAGAGAGAGGGCGTACAGAGAGAGGGTGCACAGAGAGAGAGAATGCAGAGAGAGATGTCAGAGAGGGATCAACGGCACACAGAGAGAGGGAGAGGGCACACATAGAAAGACAGCACAGACAATTGAACATAACATAGCAAGTCACTAGTAATAATTATAATAATACCCCTGTACTACAATAATAAGTTACAGAAACTATTGTGCTTTTTCTTTTAATTAAAACAAACTAAATATTAAAACAAACTGATACAAAAAGCCTAATGAGCCCGTTCTTAAGTACAGGTTGTCTATAAGTCGTGTCATCTACAACCTAGGCATCTCCTGTATATAGATACAAAATCATTTAAATCTTTTTTTACTTCCCAATCTAAACCCTGTATAAAAACAATAACAAGATCTTATTACCAGTGCCAGAGCTAGTGAATGGAGGGCCCCAAATGATTTTTTAACAAAAGTATATGTAGATAATCAGATCAACTTTGTATAAAGTTATAATCTGACATTATCATCAAATATTTTAAGATTTCTCATATACTGCCAATGGTAGTGGGCCCCTATCCTTTTGTAGGCATAGGTGCTTCCACCATTGCTTATTACACCAACCATCCATTCAATTGTAGATATTTCAGGAGTTTTATACAGTATACTGATTTCCTGTGTACAGTTTATGGTACTCTGGTACTGGCTGTGGGCTGGTCACTATATTACATATTTTCTTATGAACTGAACACATTTACAGAAGTGATAACCGACCTTGATCTACAGAGTCTCAGAAATGAGTCAACTACTAAATATTCTGTGCAAACATGGCTTCTACAAATTTAGTACTGCCACTGACTGGCAGGTTAATGTGAATGCTCCAGCTCAAGTGTTCTGGGAGTTGAAGCATGTACCAGATATTTCACGCCAACCATCCGTGAATCAATCACCTTGCCTTCTGGAAACAAAACCATTCACTTCTATGCACGTAGGCATTGAGCCCTTATTCCTACTGGAGATTAAATTTAAAGTTCATTCTCAAAATGGTTTCATGAGACCATTATGAGAGAATGATACTGATATTTTATAATACAAGAAATATTTCATAACATAGACTGTCATCATGGAAATCCACATTAACCCAAAAACAGCAGAATTGCAAAAAAATGTGTAATGTCTGATACTCGCACCAACGGTCCGTTATAAATGTATTAATTACATCATTTATGAGAACTAAAAAAGAGAAGGCCAGAGTAGACACAACAAGGAAACTAAGAATAATTACAGAAATCTCTAACCTTGAACTGTTTGTGTCTTATCTATTCTGCAAACCCCTGATGAGCCGAAATGTAACAAAATGGAAGTTGTGAAAGTCACACTTATCTTCATTAGTGTCATTTTACTGCTACTGCTGCTCTGGGAAATTGTAAAAAAGGTTGATAGATTAAAGAAATATAGTAAAATGCTGTACTTTTCATTCCACTCTGAAAATACAAGGATCACATTCATTACAGATGCGATAATACCATTTCATGTTTTTATCTTGTATTATTTGTATTCATATTTTAATCACCATTTGAAAGATCATTTGTTTTTTTCAGTGACCCTATACAATTCCACAGTGCTTTGAGAAAGTGAAGTACAGTACATGAAAACCATACCATTTTTATAATGCAGATAATCTGAGTTAATGGGACCCAGGAGTTATTTTAAATGATACAACCTTTTGGACTAAATTGGTCCTTTAAAACCAAATTATATTTTATTTGTTACTTGTTTTAATATATAAACTTTGCTTTTAAGAAAGCCTATATGACATATAGGATGAGAGACCTTTTCATGCACAAATGAATTGTGCTCTTTTATATGAGAACAAGTTAGTAAAAATGGCTTCATATATTTTCTTTAATAGATCACCCAACAGACGGTTGACCAGACAGTCAGATACCGCCATTTTGCCCTGATTAAAACCTCTGTCCGCAGATAAGGATTATCCTTGGACATGTCCCTGGTTGGCAGAAGAGACCCTTTATGCATTTATAAACTTTAAATTTGCTCATGACCTCTCCCCCAAACATCAAAAGTACATTTAATTTAAGAAAACTGGTCAGCTAACCCTAAAGGTGATGTAGCACCTGTCAAATATAACATACACTGCATTACATTTGTAGAATCATATATTAAAAGGTGCTGTTGTTGGATCGGTCTCAACCCTTCTCAAATCATCTTTAACACATGTCCTTTTGTAATCTTTTAGCTCATTCAATTGGTAGTTGGTAGCTGAAGGTGCCATTGCAACATGATGACATTCACATTGGCATTACCAACGAGGCATGGAGGTAGCAATTAATGTTGCAATGTTTCTATGCTTTTCAAACGCTATAAGGCTTTTTCTAGAACAATCTAACAAAAGCACTTTTTAAAATATGATTCTACATCTGTGAATATTAAAGGACTGAATAAGAAGGTTGCAGTTAAATTGTACCTCACTTCTAATTAGCTCAGTTTTACCTATTTAATTATATTGTGTACCTAATGAGAAATGTAAAGCTGCTAAATCTTGACTTCTGACCCCATCACTGTCAATCTCAGCAATACATCTTTAGGCCTACATTCATCAGTTTCTGCAATTCTCCATGACCTGGACATAACAGCTAAAATGCAACTTTTCTAAAATCTGATTGTAGTTAAAAGGATTATGGGGGACACTTAACTGGAATGAAACCAAACTGTCCACCAATGCCCAACACAAAGGTGGAAATAATGGGGTTAACGTGGAAAGAATGAGATTAGAACTTAAAAGGTCCTTCCCCTCTACTGCAGTCCTCTGATCTTATCAGTGTTAATAAAAGTTGTTCTATTCACTTACAGAATCTTCATTGAACAAATACTGTATTGTATTTAATGTTTAATCTCCAAATCTTATGTTATTTTAGCAATGAGTTAGACCAACAATTGTTGCAAGATACAAGACCTTCAATAGCTCTAATTCAGTGAGATGTTCATATACAATGTGCAGAGAAGACACTGTACATGAGGGGACGGCAGCAAGAGATATCAGTCACCGAGTGCAGCCAATTTTTTCCAAATAAGCATCTATTCATTCACACACACTCTACAAAGCAAGCTGTCAGCCCTCATTAGTGTTCAATTACTAATCCTATTATTTTCTCTTTTCAAAAACAGTCTTAAACAAGATACACACATTTGTTAGTTTGAATAAAAAGGTGATTTATATAACCACTGTAAATTCAGCAAGAAAATGACATTTGAGCACATTTACTGTAAATGCCCTTAACAGGTTTGCTGATCTATTTTGCTGCAGAATAATTTATAAAATAGATATTGGCTAAAATGTGATGTACAGTAATTTAAGACCAGCCCAATAGGTAAATGTTTATGACAACATTTTTACTTCTTTATCACCCTTTAAACCAGTGTTTCACAAGGTGTGCTACATGGAACCATAGAGATCCTTATAGTGTAACCAATGGTTTAATAGAAAGGCGGATCTACTGTAAGTACAGGCCGTACAGGGCCCTAATCTCAAGAGGGACCTGATGCTGCTCCATACTGTAAATAAATTATTTTAGATTGTATTTCACTTCCTTAGTGAGCTTGGGTGAGGGTCCTGAGGGACCAGAAGAATCAAGCAAGCTCCTTCATTCCTTTCTCCTCCCCTCTGCCTTTCACTTTCTACAGCTACTCTCCACTGCTTCCACCTACCTTCTAATGCCTTCCTGTGCCCTCCACTGCATACATCCACTCCCTCTGCCTCCACCTACCCATCACTGCCTCCACCTTTCCTTCACTGCCTCCCTCTGCCCTACACTGCCTAAATCTACCCGCTAACTCCCACTGCCTCTACCTCCCCTTGCTGCCAGTCACTACTCTCTACTATCATCCCCACTGCCACAACCTCCTTCTGACCCAACTGCCTCCACTAATTTCCTCTACCCTAATGGTCACACCCTATCCAGTGTACCTCCTTCTGCCTCTCACTGCCTCAGTCTACAACCATACTACCTCCCTCTCCCTTCTCACCACCCTTTTACTAGCCTCTCTCTCCTCTTCTCACCCCCCACTTTTCTCTCTTTTTTCTTGCTCTCTTCTTTTCTTCCACATTTTTCTAGCTACAATGGTAGAAACTGAAATGAAAACACTACAATATTGCAAGAAAAAAATACAGTGTCACATAACTATAGCAACATTTCAGGAAGCAATTCTACTCCTAGAACCATAATTTTTTTTAAATGGCCACTTAAATGTAGAAAACTGTAGTAAGTAACATTTAATGTATTAAAAACAGTTACAACATTACTCTGAAAACTATGTGCATACTGTTAAAAATAACAGCGCTGTAGCTTATTCCTAAAATATTTTAGACCTGAAGGTGTTGGCATACTGGTTAACATATGCTTGTGGGGTGGAAGCCCACATAGCTAGTTAGTAAATTTCCTTTGTATTTAAGTTCCCAAGAATTGACCATATGAAAATAGTCTAAACTGGCAACCAACTTTAAAAGCAGTGTTTAAGCCACAGCCAGACCCTGTGGAATTAAAAGGACACTGTCACCCCAACAGAAACTTAGTTTCATCTTATAGAGCATTAAACATAATTCCTGGGATACTTAGCATTGTTTCTGTTGTTCCTTTCTGTTGATGTTGCCTCAGTATGCTAATTTGCAGCTCAGATTATGTTCAAGGGTTGGGGAGAGATCTAACTCCATGTAACATTGTGGGGCAGTTTTGCAGACTATAGACCTCATTAAATTCCAAAACCACAATCGCCTTCTTACATGGCGTTAGTCTGTGGCCTTGAAATTGCAGCAGTTACAGAGCGATTAAATTGAACAAGCACATAATTACATGGCCGAAAGACAAAACCATAAACCATGCACCTTTAAGTAGCATTTCAGGCGATGGTCATGATCAATTAGGCAAGCCGGTAACTACCAATTTAGAAACACCAAATAGTTAATGACATCAGTAAAACATGGCGTTTAAACGTCAATCAGTTAGAGTTTAGACGTCCGATATGTGATCAGACTCACACTCCAGCAATGTAAAAATAAATAAAAATGAATGAAGAAAATGTTATAGTTCATGTGGGTGGCCTCATATGTATTAACTCCTTGATTTCTGAGCTTGATATAACATGGAAATAAAACCTGAAAATAATAATTCTTGATTGCAGATTTGCGAGCTTCGAAATATCTTTCATCGCTTTCCACAGTGCAGTATTGATTTTTATTTGCATTTACAGTGATACGATCAGGTGTTTAATCCCCTTGCGAATCCCCTCTAGTACTTGTAGGATGATTTTTGGCTACATTTGCCAGTTATTGGTGTGAAAGCAATTGCGGGCTTGAGGAATTGTAGCAATATAATAATGATTGTTACTTTTATGGGCTTGACAGATCAAAGGCTTAGCTGGGTCAGAGTTAGGATTTTGACAACTGCACTTGCTTTTCAGCCCGTAACTCGCAGATCGATTGCTAGTAGCTAAAGTAGGCCAATTTAATAGAAGTAACTTTTGCGGGCTACGTTACGGGCATCAAAGCCTGTAATTAGTATTCAGAAGCTGTTCATTTGTATATAGCAAAGCACAAAATATACTTAATATCTCAGGACTTAATTACTTTAGAAAAAGGGCAGTTTTTCATTCTCTTTAATAATAATCTTAAACTTGAATTTGGGGTTACAGTGCCCATTTAATGGCAAAAAGTCAATTTTGCCATCATTTCATTCGCATACAGTAAACAAGACTCATATATACAAGTATGTTATAGATTTGAAAATATATTCAACTAGACTTCTCTCCCATTTGTTCTAGTTAATAGCTATACACTTCACGGCAGACATTAATAAGATCAGAATATTCTAGTTTCCTTATTAGCAATTTATACATTTGAAGAACACTATACACTTTAATTATGTTCAGCATTAGTGACACATTAAAAAAAAGCAAACAAAAATGTTATCTTCTTAGCTTTTCTCTTTGGTTTCACCAAACACCTCAAAGGTAAAAAAAGGAAAGGCAAATGTGTTATAGCAGTGAAGAATGTATATAAACATTTAGAGGTAACATGTAATTTATCATGCCTTCAGGGCTTGGGATCTTTCTACCTCTTTCTCCTCATATCCTCAGTATATGAGTAAGGCAACTAAACTATTGATAACTCAAGGTATATAAAAACTTTAGGTGATTTAAAAGTTAACACTGCAGCATTTAGAAAATATATAAAACTTGAAAATAGGATCAAATGAAAATGTTTTTACAGCTTGACTCCCTGGGTGATGATGCAGAACAGAAATCAACAAGTTCATTGCTCCTTTCTATATATAAAAAATAGCCAAACTGACGAAAAGGGCGAGAGTGCCCAGATTGTGAGAACTTAAATCTTGAAGGAATTGGCACTTATCAGATTGAACAAATATGGTTTAGAAGCGCTACAATGCACTAGTACTACAGATGAGGTAAAGCTTATTGTTTAATTTACTATATTTTCAAACAGCATGGTATCTCAGACTGATAACCTTCCCCACTAACTTCAGAGGAAAAGGAATGAGAAGTTGTTTGCTTAACTCAGTAACACAATGAGTGTTAAAGATTAGCACATCTGTATATTTCAGATCTTAGTTACAGTGTTAGTGAATGTGGTCTTCTCACATATCACACCTTACCATTTCAACCTTGACAAAAATACATTTAATACAGTATTCCCTGATAGAGTGACCTATTTCTTATTTCTTAAAGTGAGTGAAATAAATTTTAGCTTAATTTAGAGATGTTAAAAGTTAATGAAGTAACTGTTAGAGCAGTGACAGGCAACCTATTTCACTTTAGAGGCCTCATTTATGGCCACCAGGTCCTTCAAACAGCAGCACAATGGTTTTCAGCTTACCATTTTATGTGTAATAAAAATGGTAACAATCCTAGAGTGTAGAGAGAGAGATTTGCAAGTTGGGGAGAGATAAATGGACTCTGTATTGTTGTGTAGGGACATGCTCTCACATTTTAGAGAAATGGGAAATATCTAAGGCCTGCATGACGCACCCTGGAAATCTGTTGCCCACCACTTTTAAGTATGTATGGAACTTCTTTTTTTTTACAATTATATTTTTAAACTCTCTAGACCTATAGAACAAACCTACTTCATGTATTGTCCGTTCTAATCTCCGTTCTAATCTCGTTGTTGTGGATGCAAACGACCCTTATGTTTTTTTCTCACCCTAAGGGTGATGGGGAGAACCAGATGTGGACTCCTTGCTCACTGTGCCTTAGGGAGTAAGGCTGCACCTCACTGACGAGGCCCACAGAGGCCGAAACGCATCTGGAGTTTGCGGTTTCTCCTGTTCAGGGTAGAATTGCCTGGTATTTCGGGGCTGGGCCACTCTTTTGAGTGAGACCAGACTGATATACTACAGGATATCTCTCCCTGTGAAGGGCACAAGTGAGCTAAAAGAGGTTGCTCTCTGAGTAGGTAACTAGACCTATAGGACAAACCTACTTCAGGTATTGTCCGTTCTCAGACTGAGCACCTCTAATTTCGTTGTTGTATATTATTAAACACCCTGAATATTTTTGATAAGTTTGGCAATATTTTAAATTTTTTATGAAAGCAAGAATATAATCTTAAAAAATAAAACAGCATAGCAGCAGTCCATAAGTTAATATTACACTCATTACAGCTTGCTCCAACATTAACACTGTCCATCCTTATCATTAATTTTTTAAACTGCTTGATTGAAATGTCAATTGCTCAAAGCAAGATTGTACTATCTTCCCCATAGACAACTCTGAAGGAAATATTATCTATTAACAGTACATACAACCCTAGAAATATTCAGATAATCAAGAAATGTCCAATAAGATTTATGTAGTGCAGCAATGTGGTCCTCATGTAAAAATATTGACTTTTACTTGCAGATTTTCAATCAAAAATGAAACAAAATTTCTGAACAAGATCATAAAAGAAAGAAAGTAAAAATTTCCATTAAAGCTCTACTGTGCATAAAATGAAGCTGGATTTAATAGAGATATGTTTGCATTATCACCATGTTGACAGAGAAATAGAGAGTATTTATACACGCAATTTCATATAATTTAGTCTTTCACTGCTATAGGGTACTGCAAAAAATACTACAACATGTAAGAGGAAGAGAAGTTTGTTACAGTGAAAGAAGAAGATCTTAACTTACTTTTTTAGGACTTGTGATATATATTTATAGATTTTTTGTAGAACAACTTATTTCTGTTTAAGAAATTATTGTGTGCTCATAAGTATAAATTATAGCTGATAACGTGGGAAGGAGACACATTAAATCAGCATGTGGTAATGACTGGCTGGTAATGCACATTCCCGCTGACAGACTCCAAGGACAACATAGAGGGAAGCAGGTGCCAGTGGGAACATGTTGAATGGAGACTTTAAAAAATGTCGAGAGTCTGATTCTTTAAGTAGGATATAGCAAAATAAGAAACACAGAAAAGCAAGTGCGGGATCTCCCCAAAAAAAAAAAAGATTCACTAAAAAAGTATACAAATACAATACAAATGTATCAAACAGTGGGAGAGGTATATGGAGTAGCTGGAGTATATGATCTAATCATTGGAGTGAGAATACAAAAAATATCTCATATGTGGCATTCCAAACCTATATCCTTTGATGGTGATATGAAGGAATGGTCATGTGTGTATGTGAGAGAGTGCCTAATCATCCCAGGAGAGAACAATAAAGTTGAATGGGTATGTTTGGAGTTGTCGTTCTTTTGCCCTAGCATGTTACTGCTCATTTATTTCTAGACAGATCCAGTGCCAGAATTATTGACACCATTGGTAAAGCTGAGCAAAACAAGCTACAAAAACTTTATTTTTATTGTTTATCAGCTTGATCTTATGGTATAAATATGACAAATCTAAAAACAAACACACATATGTCCCAATTATTGCCACTCCTAGAAATGATTATGAACAAAAACTAATTGGTACATATTCCCATTCATATGTTATCTTTTTAAGCAGCCCTGAGTCTTTAGAACATTTTCTAAATGGTCACACATTACATGTTTCATGCAAACCAAAATCCTTTGCTCATCCATTAAAATGTCATCCATCAAAAGAATACACAAATGAAATGAGAAAAAAGGATGTTGACCTTCATAAATCAGGCAATGGATATAAAAATAGCTTTACACCTGAAAATATCCAGGAGGAGGGTTTGAGAGTTAAAACTTTCTCCAAATGTAACAGTTGGACGGTTGAAGGAGCTGGTTGCATCCTAGGACACCACCTCTATGCTATCAAACTATTTAGAGTGTTTGCCAGAATAAAGCCTCTGCTGTTTTCAACCCACAAAGGAAGCACTTGGAACCTTCTAAATATAACTGGGACTTTTAACCAGGTTCTGTGGACAGATGAGACAAATATAGAGTTGTATGTGGCATAGAGAGAGCCAAGGTCATGCCGAAAAGAACGTAAAAGTATGATAATCGCAGTAGTCTGTGGGAATCTTGTTAGGATTCATGACATCATTGATCACAGTTATCCAAAGCATACCTCTAAATCCACACAAAACTGGTTCGCTGACCACAGAATAAAGCTTTTGCATTGACGATACCAGTCCCCATTAGAAACAGATGGAAGAGCTGAAAGGGAGAGTTCATAAGTGAGGACCAAGAATGATCTGGAGAGATTGTGTATGGAGAAACAACCTCAGATGGTCCCTTTATAGTTACATAGTTACAAAGGCCCTCATTCAATTGTGATTTGGCCAATTGAATAGGGCTCTAAATAAGCACATAGCATATATTTTTTAAAGAAGTTTTTAGTTAGTGAAAACCTTGCTTTTGGATAGATGCTTACTAACTAAAAACTTATTTAAAAAATATATGTTATGTGCTTATTTAAAGCCCTATTCAATTGGCCAAATTGCAATTGAATGAGGGCCATAGTAATTAAGGTTGAAAGAAGACTTTCAATCCATCAAGTTCAACCTTTTAAGATCTCCTCTGATCTGCAATGAAGATTAGTTATTAATTAATTAATTGTTAATTAATTATTAATCAACTATTTATTTTATTTTTTAATTATTAATTTGTATGTGTTCTCTTACCTCATTGAGCATTATAAGAGAAGACTCTGTGCTGAAATCTTGGCAAAGGGAGTGTGCACAAGTACTAAATACAGTGGCGCAAATAACCGTGAATATTTTTTTCTTTATAAGAATATTTCTACTTTGAATTTTTTTTATCTCACTGAAAGGTTAGATTTCTCTAATATATTTAGCGTAAGACCAAACTTATAAACAATAAAGACATTTTCTTTAATAGCTTTTTTTGCTCATTTTTACCAAGATTGCTAATAATTCTGGAAGGCACTTTCAGATGGGTAGATAGATAGATAGATATTATTACAAATATAGTTATATCGATATATATCATTTTATTTAGCTCCACTTCAAGTTTAAATTATACTGGCATTCATAGACCTACTTCACAAAATGTTTTCTTTGGCATTATTTCAAAAGCTAAAACAAGATGTGATATTGTACTGGATCTTCTAAATTACTGATTAGTATTCTGCTGAATCAAACCAAGGTTTACGTCATATTCTTGTTTGGGTTCCAACTCATTAGGGTGTCTCTCAGCGAGAGGATTGCTTAAAATAAGTCATAAGAGAGATGGTGCCAGGAACACTTACTGCCATTTCGGCTAGACAGCATAAAGCAATGAGATATTGTGTTTGTGGACACAGTCATTATAATTCATGAAAGGTTATGTACTAGCTGTTAAAATTATTAGCATGTTCTTGATTACCAATCACACAGAAAAGAAAACATTGGAAATCACTGCAGATAAGAACTGTTTTGACTATTTTCTTTCCATATTTATGGACATAAATAAAAAGTGTGATATCACTTATACAAAAAGCTACAGAGTGAGAGGCAAGTGGAACATTTCCATTGCGGTGAATTCAGTATCTGGCGGATCAAATCAAAGTTTAAAACAAAACCAGATTTACTTTGTTGTGTTTTAAAGTGTATAACATCCTATCTGTAATGGAACATGTTGTTATAAGGGACTTATATTGCATCCTGAACAATCATCCTTGTTGCAATACAAATAACTAAACTAAACCCAGCCCTAAGGGATATATAGAACTATATTCACTATGATGAAAGCTTTCACATATGACCTCTACAATTCCTTATTTTCAATGGAACCTCTATTTCAGGTTGGAGAGACCTCTTCACGCTGTAATAAATAGGATAACTGTAGAGGCCTTGTCCCACTATAGTGAATAGGATAATTGTAGAGGTTTCACATCACTAATAGTTTTTATTGAATATAATGTTTTACTATGTAATGGCCACTTGAATTACCACCATAACCATCTATATTGATAGACTCTTCACATGAGTTGGGTAACGTTTTTTTGTAATACTTTCCTCTACATTTATTCTCTGTATCCTACCACCTCATACTGCATTTATCATTCAGTCCCTGCTGTTGTGGTTTACAGCTTTGCTGAAATGAATTTCCTCTGATAATACTTCAAACTTGTTTACATGCCTTGCACAATTGTTGTATTACCAGTCGTCTGAATGAAAAAAGTGATGTGATCAGCAATAAGAGCATGGATGTACCATAATATGATTTGTCATTACAAAATGTGAAAATAATTCTGCAACAATCCTATAACACTGATGGTGACTGTTAACAATATCTTTTCCAAATATGCATTAGTTTTAGTAATAATTCCAAAAATGTGTATATATATTAATCTACTAAAAATATCCACTACACAAGCTCGGACCCAGTCCCCACGCTGATGATAGGCAGTAACCTTGAAACAGCTGTCAGTGGGTAGGTTTCCCAGCCTGTGTATAATCCAACCATGGCTTTGCAAAAAAGCTGTTTAATGCAGCGGGCATAAGCCTAAAGGAAGCCATATTTAAAATGGTCATGGATTGAAGAACAAAGCATCTGTGGGAACATTTGCATGTCCCTGCTTAGCTACCCAGAGTGCAGTGTAATAACTGTATGTCTTGGAATTCTTTTTTTTTACTATTTATATACTATACTATATATATATATATATATATATATATATATATATATATATATAGATAGATGGATAGATAGATAGAAAATGTTATCCCGAAAACAATAACGGGTCATTTTACCGCAGACACTATAAACACTCTATTATTGATTACTTCCATCATCTTCAATTAATTCAATGAATTACACTAAGCAGCAGATTCAGATTTGGGCCATATTAAATAGTGGTCATGTTATACAATGTCTGAGGTTCATTCAGTTAGTTGCTGATTAATAATAAAATTGGTATTTGCATTGAAGGAGGCATGTGTACAATATTACCAGGGCATCAAATATATACTCCTATCAGTCTGGTCTCACTCACTAGAGTGGTCCAGCCTCGAAATACCAGGCAATTCTACCCTGAGGAGGAGAAAAAGTAAACCCCAGACGTATGTTTCGGCATTCATTGGGCCTCGTCAGTGAGGTGTAGCTGATAACTCCCTAAGGCACTGTGAGCAAGGGGTCCACATCTGGAGTACCCTGAGACTAATCCCTGACCCTTAGGGATTAGTTCTCTGATTGAGCACCTCTCTTTTTTTTTTTTTTTTAAAGGTAACATTCTTATAATACACTGGACTTTGTTACAATGGATGCTGTTGACCTTTTTGCATTTGTGGACTATAGGACTTTTACCTAATTCACAGTTTATTATTATTATTATCGTTTATTTGTAACGCGCCAACATATTCCATAGCGCTATACATAAGTTAAGTTACAGGCAATGTTCAAGATTCACACATTGCAAAGAGTGGATGGCCATGTCTTTGAGCTTGGAGAGAGAAGACTGCAGCCCACACATCCAGAGTAAACTTCACATGACTATTTTCCATGTAGAAACATTACTGTCTATTTTATTTGTGTGGTAGCAGAAGGAAACATATATAAAAACAATTCATACGTACCATCATACAAAATATTCATACAGCAGAGAATTACTGAACATTTTAAGAAATTTACAAATATACCCATAAGGGCAAAACATTTACAGCCTTATTAAATTGTGATTTGGCCAATTGAATAGGGCTCTATATATGCACAGAGCATATGCTTTTAGTGAACTTCTATCCAAAAGCAAGGTCTTCACTAACTAAAAACTTCTGTAAAAAATATATGCTCTGTGCTTTTATAGAGCCCTATTCAATTGGCCAAATCACAATTTAATAAGGCTGTTACGTAGTAAAGAGAAGGAAATTACATCACAGAAAAAGATTAAACATTCAGGGTCAAATTGTTATTTTTTTGGTCACAGTATTGAACCATGTTTTTCTTTCACATGTTATGTCCTTCCGTAAATTAAACAAAGTAGCTCTATACTATACAGAAAGTAAATGCCTTTTGATCTATCATGTGCTATTTTCTTTTAAATATTTTTGAACAGACATATGGGTTCCTTACATAATTCCTGATTTCTTATGTTTATACTTCCAGTGATTTATTGGTCTGTTTATGGCAGTACTTATTCACACATAACTTTCGATGCTGTCATATTTTCTCTGCTTTTCTTTCATGCTTGAAAAAATACTGTTCGTACTATGTAAATTTATTTGGTTTTTAGATTTTCAAAAACTATATTTTTATTATGTTCCGCCCAATTTCACTGAGGTATGGTTGTTGTTTTCCCCCACATATAATGGTTTATAGATTTATTTCTTGACATAGCTTTTTTATTGTTTGTTAATTACATTTTCAGTAGCAATTACATTTTTTTTTCATCTAGTATTTCTTGCAGATTCAGTACTAGGGTTGTGCTCATTAAAAGAAAAGTTGACAGCAAAAAAAAAAAAAAAGATTATTTTTTTCTGCCAGAACTACATTTCCTATCATGCTTTGTGTGAAATGCTGTTTCCTAGTAATACACTTGTAAGTACTTCAGACGCACACAGGGTTGATGTTTAAAAGCACTGTGTCAGTCGTAAAATAAACAGATACATTTAACTGAAAAAAACATGGATAATGGCCATGTGTAAGTATGTCCTGAAAGAATACATACGTATTAATAACTGCCGCAATCAGGACATGTATGAAAATGTGCACTTCTGATGCAATAAAACACATAGGAGGCTTGGGTAAAAATACATTCTAAAACAAGTGTCAACTTGTATTTATCATTGTTGAATTGAAACATCTCAAATCCATTTGTTCTTCTATGGAATGTATTCACTAAAATGTAAAGGGATTTGTGAAACGTGAAAAAGAAACAACATAGGGATTGGAAGGGCTTACTATAAATATGAGAAAACTCTCACCTCAATGAACTTAACATTACTACATAACATTATTCTACATTTTGCTGGGAGACAGGTTTTGGTAAAGTGCAAGAAATAGGTCTAAAACCTTCTCTCTCTCTAAGAATTGTTGAGGTCTACCTCAACAATATTTCTGATTTGAAAAATGAGCTGATTAATATTTTATTCTCATATTAAATTACTTAGGACCAGATGCACTAAAGTTCTTGTGTAGCAGCAGTTAACTATGCAGTTACAGCCTAATTCAGTTGCAATTTGGTCAATTGAATAGGGCTCTATATAAGCACAAAGCATATTATTTTACAGAAGTTTTTAGTTAGTGAAGACCTTGTTTTTGGATGGAAGTTCACTAACAAAAAAATTCTATAAAAAATGCTCTGTGCTTTTTTAGAGCCCTATTCAATTGTCCCTTAGTTTGATCTTAGTGCATCTAGCCCATAGTTATATAGTAACATCCATGGCAAAAAATACTAGGGGCCTCATTCTATTAGCGGCCGTAAATCGGCCGTAAGGCTGCGATTCCTTGCGGGGGTTCAGTTAACTCGCGATTCTATTATACGGCCCCGCAAGGATCTCATCTTACGGCAGGCCGCATATCTTGGAACCGGCCATAATCTCAGAAATATAAAAACTCAAAAATATATTCAAGCCTGCACTGTACAGCTCTGTAAATGCTAGGGATCATATTGGGCACATGAGGATTAAAAGGAACCCACTCTCAAGCTTGCACATCTGCCCAAACCCGAGTTCAAATTAACTGTTTATTTTCCGGCTGCGGCGTGGGTGTGTCTGAGGTGCTCCAAGCACTCTGGCCTTTTTACATGGATATTTTACGGATATTAAAAATAAAATATTTTACGGATTTGAGTACAGGATAATTATGTGCTATTTTTTCTAACACCTAAAATCCCTTTATAGTCTTCTCAAAGTGCAGGATGGCTTTATTTGAGCTATTTTATGTGCTTAATTGGTGCTAGCGAGACCTCTTTCCTGCAAGTAAGCAGCGGCTCGTTTTTAGCCTTGCAGAGAGGTTTCCCGGAGCAATTGAATTGCAAAACTCTTGCGGCCGTTTTAGATCAAAGGCTTTCCTCTGGCGCGAGCGGCCGCAAGAGATAGCAAGGCACCGGCCGCAAGCCTGCCGGAGCCTCCGGCCGTAAGGGAATAGAATAGCCGAATAGCTTGCGGCCGGTCCTTGCGGCCCCGCAACGGCTGCGGCCGCTAATAGAATGAGGCCCATAGTATTTAAGGTTGAAAAAAGACTTTCAGAACCTTTTAAGATCTCCTCTGATCTGCAATATGCGGATTAACTATTAATTAATTAGTTGTATATAAAAAATAAATGAAAAAATAATCAATTCCCTCCTGATCCCGGACTTCTCCCTGGATCAATACTGCCTCTCTAATTATACATGATAACCCTGAATTCCCTTTTTAATTACATATAAATCCAGTCCCCTTTAAAGTTATCTATTGAATCCGCTGTCACCACCTCCTCTGGTAGAGAATTCCACAGATTAACCACCCTTACTGTGAAGAACCCTTTTCTTTCTTTAAGGTGGAATCTTTTTACTTCTAACTTCAAGGGATGTCCTCTTGTCAGTTGAAAACCTCTTGTTGTAATTGTTTAATAAAGTTAATAAAAGCATAGTTTATCAAGTGGGAACTTTCTCATATAATATAAGCACAAAATGATAAAGGTAATAACATAAAACATTAATACCGTTTTGAAAAGAAGTAAATGCCCCCTAGGGAAGAGGTAATCAAGGGCCTCATTCAAATGTGATTTGGCCAATTGAATAGGGCTCTATATAAGCACAGGGCATATTTTTTTCACAGAAGTGTTTAGTTAGTGAAGACCTTGCTTTTGAATAGAAGTTCACTAACTAAAAACTTCTGTAAAAAATATATGCTATGTGCTTATATAGAGCCCTATTCAATTGGCCAAATCACATTTGAATGAGGCCCGAATATGAGGATTGAGGTCGGAATCAGGATGTTCTGCCATCTTTCTTTACAATGCATTATAAAATGTATATATATCCATCCAAAAGTTTCCAAATCTTTAATCAGTTACATGGTATATTTTGCTGCTTTGTAAAAGAGCCTGTACCCCTGAATAAAATGAGATTAAATACTTATATGTTCATTACTAAAAATTGGATTGTAGACCTGTTCACAAATATATTGTATGTTTAAAAAAGATAAAAGACTAGTCCTGCTCAGCAGAAAAGTCTGCCTGGAAATCATTTGAAATTACAGGAGCTGTAATGTAGTGCCATTAATTATAGCAGAGGAGAATAATGCTCCACCAACCTCTACTAACCAACTACTCTACTAATGCTAGGAAATGGGAGGCTAGTTTTGAAGTCAAAAATATAAACTACAATCAAAAGAACCACAACTATCAACAAGCCATGGCCATGACTCTCAGATTAATCACTCAGTCTTCTGGGAAGGATCACATATTTAATAGTTTTATACAAACTTTAACATGTAAATACATATGTGTATATGCCATGGAGAACATTTTCCTAGGAGCACCTTGGATGTAAACTGCCCTACGTACAAAATAGAAGTTTAGAAACATTTTCACAGAACTTAGCTGTAGATGTCTTGTGTAAAGCATTGATTACTCAAATGTTCTTATTCCTGAGATTTTTATTGTTTTAGGAATGCACTTTCTTATTCATCAAACTTACAGATACAATTAAATATTGTAAGGGGTCACTGTGGTCTAAAAATAAATATATAATCTCTTGACTACACTTGAAAATAGGCAACATGTTTTTAGATGTAAAAAAAAATATAGCCTCTATTTTAAAAAGCTATTAACATTTTCAAAACTTAGTTCACAAAGAGAAAAAAATACTGCTTTATCTTCCATATTGTCAGTCGTTCTAGTTAAACCTCAAACACACCTCACATTTGACCTAATACTTAAGGAAGCCTTTTATAGCAAGATACACTTTTATCGTTTGATGAGCAGGCCTTGTAGTGTTACCATGACTGTACAATCAAACACACTGTTTGAGATCAGCGAATGTGTCATCCTGTTCTTTGCGTGGACATTTCTTGATATCTCCCATTAAGAGTAATATGGGACATTACCCAATATCCATGTGTGAGCCGTCACCTTTCAAAGTATCCCAGTCAATGTGCTCTCTGGAAGGCCTTTGACATACTGTAATTTGTTGTTTCAGCAGAACAAAAAAATCAATGTTTATATCTGAAATTAGCGACTTGCCTGTCAAAAATGATGGCAATAAAATGTGAAGGCTGGCAATGCTGTTTGCCACACAATGCAAGGCTCTCCCACCGTCTACTTTAAAGGCCTCATCGCAAGCCCCGCCACTTTTGTGCCTCGCGATGAATGCCTTTGACGCTCATCGCGAGTCCAGCCATGAGCGCCTTCGGAGCTCATCACGACTTTCCCCACTCTCTGACCCATGTGTCTGTTTCTCCCTCTCTCCCTCCCCCTCTCCCTGCCCTGTGTTTTTCCCCCTTATTTCCCTCCCCTGTGTCTCTTTTCCCCCCTCTCTCACCCTGTGTCTCTTTCCACCCTGTCCCCTCTATCCCTCCCCTATGTCTTTCTCCTCGCTCTCCCTGCTCAAGTCTTGCATGCTTCTCAATGAGCGCTATTGGTTCTATTTTCAAAGTCTTGCAGGCCTCTCAATGAGCGGCTATGTGTTACGGGCTTTGGCCTTGTTTTGAGCCTTATTCCAAACAATTACGGGTTTAAGTCCACCATTTTTTTCCTCGCTTAGTCGATTTTCAATCTCCTAAAAATGCCATGTAAACCTCAAATTAGCTTGCAACTTCACTCACAAGATTCCTGCCTCTCCCCCTGTGCGGTGTGTGAGGTTGTAAGTTAATGTTTGAAGTAATTGGAGTCTTTTGGCGGTCTTTTGACGGCTTCCGAGTTACGGCTTGAAAAAAATGGTGGCCTGGCAATGGTGTGCCAGAGGAGCTCATTGCCAGGCTTTTTCAAAGTCTTGCGGACCTCACGATGGCCTTCGGCGCTTATATTCGGCCTGGCGATGGGCACTTTTGGCTCTCATTGACAGCCTTTTTCAAAGTTTTGCGGGCATTGCAATGAGCGCCTTCAGCGCTCATCATAAGACCTGCAATGAGCTCCTTTGGAGCTCATTGCAGCAAAGTTGTGCGGGCCTTGCGATGAGCGCCTTTGTCGCTCATTGCGCATTCGCAAGTCTGTAACATTGCGTGACGACATTTCACAGTTAGGACAACTATTATATGTGATAAGCTTTGATTACACAATTTGAAGCTTTAAAGGACCACCGTATTTTACAAAAAACTTCCCTGTATGTGAAGTATTCCATAAACTAGCAACATTAGCAGTTGTATAAGTTATGAACATGAAACCATTTTGACTCTAGACTTTTGCCATCTTGTCTTATTTATACACTTGCTGTTAGCTTGGAATTTTAGAGGGAGTGTTTATTTTATCTATCTGCGGATTGCTGGGCGAAAAGGAGGGAGAGGGGAGAGAGATTAGTTAAATCACTGATATTTTGGAAATTGCTACACACCCCTTACTCTCGCACATGCTCAGAAATGGGAAGTTAACTGTGATCTGACTCCCTCAAAAATGTAAAAGTCCTCAGAATCACACAAGCTTCTCCAACATATCATGGATGCCTTCAGCAAATATATCAATAGAATTTCCATTAAAAACAAGCTTTCAGAGATATTTTTTCTGCCTAATAATGCTCTTAGCCCCTCTATATTATAATATGTTTAATTATGCAGTAGCCCTTTAATCTGTAAATATAGTTTGAGGGTAGAAATATAGGACTATGTTTAATTGCACCATCTAATATATGCGTAGTACCCAGTGATTTAGAAAAAGAAGCAATCAACAGGAAACAAGGATATGTCAGTAAATTGGATGTATATAATCATTCTGTACTTCTACACCAGCAGAAAATGCTCTAAAAACAGATAATAATAATAATAATCTGTTTATTGGAGTATAATGACAACCAAGATCAAAAAGTGCTGTAGAATATAATACTTTAAAGTATAAAATGTGTATTTATTGTATGAAGAATGGTTCCTCAGCAGATTTAGCCCAATCCACCAGCTGTTTAGGGTCAAAATTGCTAAAGAGTGAACTTTTTAAGCATGCATAGTCATCCAGTGACACATTAAAATCTGCAACCTGCTATTACTGTGCATCAAAATTGCTTCTGTAAATGAGACTTGCAGAGAAGGATTTTGCTGATATGAATGTTAACATATTACTGAACATTAATTATAAAGTACAGTAAATCTGTGCTGAATGGAATCAAATCAGTAACTTCTTTCTATGTTCAGTAAATTGAGCTATGAAGAAAACATGATAATTTGCGATTTCTGAACTGTGCAGCTGCAGGAAGCTTGTGTTTAGTAGGTAAATTAAAAAGGCCATTTCATAACCGCACAAATGAGGTCTACAACAAATTACAAGGATAACTGAGCAAAATAGCGTTAGTAATGTAATGTGGCTCAAATAAACACTAAATAGGAATTATATTATAAATGGTCGGATGGATGGGATATACCTGGGAGCTTTCCAATTATGCTCAGTATGAAATAAATGAAAGTTGCTTGCATTCACAAACGTGGTCCCCTATTCAATTATGTTACTAGAGCCCGTAATGTAGCCTGTAAGCTAATTTACTATTTAATTGGCGTCTTTTAGCGAGCCGCAAACGATCTACGGGTTACAGTTGTCAAAATCGTAACTTCCAACCCATCTTTCAAGCTCATAAAAGTTACAATCGCTAAAATTGCAAATCGCTATTCAATTGCTACAATTCCTCAAGCCTGCAAATGTTCTCACACCCGTAAATGGCAAATGTAAAAGAAAATCAATACTGTACTGTAAAAGACGGAGAAAGCGATGAAATACATTAGAATTAATTGCAATACAGTCTCAAGCTCACAAATCTGCAGTCATTTTTTTTTTTTTAAGGTTTCATTTCCGTGTTTTATTAATCTCAGTAATCAATGAGTTAATACATATCAGGCCACCCACATGGACTAAAACAGTATCGCCATTCATTTTTATTATTTTGTATATTGCATATCGGACCTCTAAATGCTCATTGATTGATGTGTAACATCCATGTTTTACTGACATAAAGATGTCTCATTTTCTATTGGCTGTTTCTAAGTCGGTAGTTGCTGCCTTGCTTAATTGATCATGATCACGCTCTGAAATGCTACTTATGATTACATGGTTTACGGTTTCGGCTTTGGCCCATAACTTGCGGGCTTGTTCAATTGAATCGTTCTGTAATCTTAGCAAATTTCAAGCCCGGAGACATACGGCCTGTATAACATAATCTGTGGGCTTGCAATTGAATAAGGCCCTTGGTCTTGAGTTGGTAACAAATAATTACTTTTTATATTACATAAAATATTCATGATAGATGTCCATAAATCAAGCTTTTTTTTACTAGAATTTATCTTATTATCAATTATGAGCTTTCAAACGTATTACTTATCATTGTGGATATACTATTTTTTAAAAGAGCTTGGCAATCCTTGCTATGTCTTCATTGTTTATTACATACAATGAAACAGGATCTATATATACTGACATACCAATTACACATCCGCAACACAAGATAATACCGGAGACAAAATGAGAGGGTATAGATTAGCTGGCAAGCACATAGTGGGCATAGCATAGATCTCACTGCAAAACATCACTAGAGATGTACACTAAAATCCTCTCAATACCACTTTAATTCATGCAGGCTAGACACATCCTAACATGCATTAGAACGTCAAACTCGCAATTGGTTAACATTTCTCTCTTTTGCACATTACCTGGTCTACCCTTTTCTCCTATCTTACTGTCACATGATCCTTCCTACACTATCAGCCTTACTAAATTGCGATTCGGCAAATTGAATAGGGCTCTATATAAGCACAGAGCATATTGTTTACAGAAGTTTTTAGTTAGTGATCTTCTATCCAAAAGCAAGGTCTTCACTAATTAAAAACTTCTGTAAAAGTTAGTAGAGCTCTATTAAATTTTCCAAATCACAATTTAATAAGGCGTTATATTGCCATAATTTCTTTCTTATCCCCATACTATCTTTAATTTTACCTTTTTGATTCTTTCTCTGCACTTTCAGTCTTTTCTTCCCCTATCTCTTCAATCTTCCTTTATTATTGTCTTTTGCTTCCAAATTTCCTCCTTGTCTCCAAGCATTGTTTCTAACTTTCCCTTCTCCTCGTGATACCAACTTAATTGTTGACTTTCAATAGCATTTACCAAATTGAATAAAGCATTTGTATGGTTAAATACCCCTACTTCACATATATGGAGCCTAGGTATCTGTCTAGGAGGGAACCTTAAACACGTAAAATTAATTGGTTAGCTGTATTGTTAGATTGCAGATGTTTCTGCAGGTGAACAGTTCCTGTACATATTGATCGATCTACTTAGTGTGCCAGCATTTAACAATTATAGTTTCTACCATCCAGAGAAGGCAATTGGCTATGGATTATACATTATGCATGCTGGATTTACTAATTTCAACTACAAAGCAATTTGTTCTCCAAGTTTGGCCAATGATGTATTGACCTTTAAACTTACTCTAGATCTGGATCAAAGTCTTCACAAGCGAGAAGATGCCTCTTTGTATTAACACTGTCTCACCTCTAGCCGTGATCCCAATACACAGACATAACTGATAACACGTTCCCTACTCTCCAGGAATAGTACTGCTCCAATGCAATGTGTAGAAAGTTACAATTAAATAAGGATTTTTCTCTTCTTGAAAGGCAAATCTTTTTACAGAGCTCAGTCTATCAGATCATTATGTAGCACAGCAGGTTTACCATATCATTATACTTTTCTAATTCTGTACAATGAAATCTGCTTTCATTGTGCAATGAAAAAGTATATGGATTATATACAATGTGCTGTGCACGGCTTCCAATTACCGGTATCATATATAGGTTGTTCAGTGGGTGTTCTGTTTCAGTATGCCTAAGTATTTAAATATTACTATACTTCAGTTTTTTTTATTGTAAAACATCCCACCAAGCAATAATAAGTCATCTTAAGAGTTGTTTTCATAGAACTCAATGACCAACAGAGCCAAATTAGCATGTGTGTAAGAAACATCCATAGAACATCATTTATTCATATCACAGTAAAGGGGGTGGGAGCATCAGCAGCATCTAATATTGATTCATGGGTGCTATTAAAGCTGTATCTTGTGATAGGAGAAAGGCGATAATAACAAATGAAACTACAAAAAATAAGTATGTAACTTGAAATAGCAAGCACACTTATGGCCTCATTCTATTAAGGGACGTAAAATGGCCGCAAAACTGCGATTCCTTGCGGCCAGCTTACGGCCCTGTGTAGCGATACGGCTATGCTGCTATTCAAATGGACTGCGCCGCAAGGAGGTCCCCCTTACGGTCGGCCGCAAACTATGTAATCGGCCGCAAGCATTTCCCGCGCGCCTGTAAACCGTGTTTCAAGGCCGCAAAGTCGGAAAACTGTAAATGCAAATATAAATTCAAGACAGCAGTGTAAATGATAGGCAACATGAATCGCCCCAAAAAATATTTTCAGATTTGAGTGTAGGGGAATGTTGTGCTATGAATTCTAACACCTACAGTCACTTTTACGTCTCATCAAAGTACAGGATGACTTTTTTATGTGCTTAATTGATGCTCGGATTTGTAAGTAAGAGCCTTGCGGGCCCTTTTTGGTGTAAGTAAGCTGTGGCTCAGTTTTAGTGGATTACGGCCTTAACGGAAGGGTTCGCGTAACATTTGAATAGCGACCTGGGCTTTCTTTAGGCTGCGTAAGATTAAAGGCTTACCATGCGGCGGGGGTGGCCGCAAGGGAGGATAGGGCGCCATCCGCAAGCTGGCCGAAGCCCTCGGCCGCAAGGGAATAGAATTGGGAAGTAGCTTGCAGCCATCCCTTGCGGCCACGCATCATCTTGATATCCAACTTCACATCATTAAGACTGAAATGTTACTTTGCTGGGAGAACTGCATCCAGTTTGGCTCTGGAGCTCTTAGTGGAAGCACAGGAAAAAGGAGAATGCATCCATGTGCAGTACAACAGCAATGTGAGAGACAATTGTTTATGTGCTTGTAAAGTGATTGATGTTGTTAGAACGAGTACAGAAAAAGTATCCTGGCACATATAAAAAAATATGCATCCTGGTGGGCATTTAACAGGCATGTTGAGGGTGTGTTGCACTGTATGCTCAGTATATCACAGCATTTCTACATTCTCCTCCCATGCAATGCAACTGATAAACATTGCAACCTGAAGCCTTTAAACAAAATATACATTGTCACTCATTCTCATTATTAAAGTGCTCTTCTAGCCAATGTCACTCATTCTCATTATTAAAGTGCTCTTCTAGCCAAGTGCTCTTCTACCCAATAGCTCTTTTGCCCACCATATTATACATGATTGTTGTGGTGAACTACCTACTCATAAAGTCCACAACACAAGCTGGGATCCTGCTCCATGCTGATAGCCAGTAAGCTTGAAACAGCTGTATGTGGATAGGATTCTCAGCTTGTGTATAATCCAACCTTGGCTTTGCATAAAAGCTATGTAATACAGCATGCATAAGCTTAAAGCAAGCCATGTTTGATAATGGATATGGATTGAAGAGCGAGGTATTTGTGGGCACATTTGCATGTCCCGGCTCATTTTCCCAGAATGCAGTTTAATAACTGTTTTTCTCAGAATTCTGAGCTGGAAGCATATTTTCTAACTTGTTTTAGACATTCGAAATGTGAACACAGATGTACTATTTATTTACTATAAATATATATATATATATATATATATATATGTTTATATATATATATATATATATATATATATATATATATATATATATATATATATATACTTATTTATATACTGTTCTATGTATTACTTGGGCTAACTTTCATGGAAAATGAACAGTGTTGGTACTAGTTGAACTAAAAACTTTATTGCATGCAAAAATATGCCAATATTGGTGTGTTTCTATGTGCAAAAAAAAGTTTATTTTTTTTACCTTTGTATATTCAGTATTGTTAGTGTTATGCACTAAAGAAACTACGTATGACTTTATTGGTTATAATACTAGTTGAACTAGACAGAATCCATCAGCTCTGACAGTCCTAATTATTGTTCTTTACAGTTGATTATGGGGATGGTACAGTAAATGCTACCTTTTTTGTTATGAGATTTTTGTTCCAACTGTGTTTAACCTTTTTCAGTGTATTGCTACAATCTGGGGGAGTATATTATGGTTGGATGGATGGATGAATAAATAAAATTATGTATTATTTACACCTAGATTTTAATTATTGTTCAGTAGGTGTACTTAGGGAATTTCTTATATTGACTTGTATATGACATTTTATTTCCACCTATAATTTTAAGATGTTGATGGTAATCATCTATTAATATTTCATTTGATATTTATTAGTGAGTTAATATTGAGTTAAACTGAGTACCTAAATACCTATAGTTGCTTAAAATGTTATTTAATCAATCTTTTTTATCCATACTTATTTGGTAGCACAATTTTTATTGAGTTGATCATAAAAAATATATATAAATAATATTTTATCTAATTTTACTCTGTATAATTTTCATTAAAAATAGTATATTTATTAAAACAATCTTTGTTAATGTATCTTTACTAATCAGGTTCAGATCAAAGAGCTTTTAAAATCTTTATTGGTATAAATCAGACAGATAAAAACATTAAAACTAATATTTTTTCATGATTAGCATAAGCATGTACAATATATAGAAACCATGAGGTCATAAAGACAACCAAGAACCTTTGAACATTTAAATAGTTTAAAGTTAAGTAGCTTGAAATTTGCATATTTTTCTTGATGAAAGAGAAGCATGTTGTAGCATTCAAACATATGAATTGCATTGCTACCTAGATCAATCAGTTTAGAAAATATGTTGCTGTATTTGTTTTCTTAATAATGAGGATGCATAGCTCACATCAATAGCATTATTTACCATATATCACTAGGATAATGCATATTTCCTAGAACTCATACATGATCAATGATTTGTGTGCATATGCTGTCTGGTGTTGGTTATTACTAGATAAGAATACCATCAGAATAATTGCGTAAGTGTTTAGTAAGCTTTGCTATCAGTTTTAGGTTTAGTGTATACAGTGGTTCTCTGCTAGTGTTTTGCATAAACATACACCTACAAAACAACCTCGCTGTAGCCTGGCTCAAATCTACCTTCACTGAATCATGCCTTAAAGACTTGTAATCATCGACTGATTTTTTTTTTTTAGTGCTGATGCTTAAATTCAAGAATTAAAAGAAACAACGGGAAGTTTAGAAGTTGATGTTTGAAAGTAATTTTAATAAAAAATATTGCTTTTCTAAACCATCAAACATGATTTATATTAATGATCAATTTCTAATTAAAACATCTAGCTCACTTTTTTTAGTACATTACCATTGAACATTATTAATGACTAGCGACTTGCCCGTCAAAAAATGACGGCAATACAATTTTAAGCCATAGCAATCCTGTCTGCCACACAATGCAAGGTTATGGCCCCTATGAGTACCTTCGGCGCACATCGCGAGCCCCGCGCTGAGCGCCTTTGACGTTCATCGCGTGGCTTGCATTGTGAGCCTCTTTCCCGTGTACCAATGCTGTTTGCGAGGCTCTGCCCTCTCTGAGCACATTCAGCGTTCATCACGAGCCCCGCGATGAGCACCTTCAGCGCTCATTGCAACCCTCCCCCCCCCTCCGTGTAGTTTATGGGCCTCGCAATGAGTGTTACTGACTTTGGTTAAGTGTTACTGACTTTAGTTAAGTGTTACTACCTTGGGTTAAGTGTTACTACCTTGGGTTAAGTGTTACTGGCTTCAAGCTCTTTTTTCCTTCCTTCGGCCTCGTTTTCATCCTGTTTTTGAAAGCCATTTTTTTTTCTCGCTGTAAAAATGCCAAATATGGCAAAAAAAATGCCACATATGGCTCAAATTACCTTGCAACCTCAATCACAGGCTCTCTGACTCTTCCCCTGTGGTGTGTGAGTGTGTAAGTTAATTTGAGACATATTGGGGTGTTTTGTTGTTCATTCGATTTTCGTGGTTCGGTCGTTAAATTCGGAATTTATGCGAGGTCCCGAATTTTTGCGTCCTATGGGGCTTGTGATGGCCTACATCGCTCATTGCAGCTAAGACCCGTGGGCCTCACGATGAGCACCTGTGGTGCTCATCTACCCCCCTGCAATAAGCGCCTTCTGCGCTCATTGCAGCTAAGTCCTGTGGGCCTTGCGATAAGTGCCTGTGTGCCTGTGACGCTTATCTTCACCAATGCAATGAGATCGATCGGCGCTCATTGCAGCAAAATCGCTGGGCTGCAAATGCCTCCCTCACTTTGCGTGATATCAACTTGCAGATTGACAACTATTATAGTTGATTAGTAGCCATTTCTAATCCAATTTTATTATTGGAAAGGATCTCTAAAATATACAGTATATATATATATATATATATATATTGTGGATAAAAAGCACCTGATACAGACATATACCATATTTACGTGAATATAATGAGCACCTTTTTCATGAAAAATTAGGTCCCAAATTTGGTGAGCACATTAGAATCGCTAATTTTTTTTCTGGGTTAAAACATTGAATCTAGGGCGCCATCGATAACATTGCATTACCGGTGGTGCACTAGATTTGCGTAAATACAGTACTTTCAGCGATTGATAACTTACTTTGGTTCTTATTTAACAGTCTTCTCATTTAATGGTAAAGGCTTCATGGATAAGATTATTGAACACAAGCCAGAAACTACAGTAAATTGTTCTCTAACAGACCAAGCTGCTCTGAAAAACAAGAACAGCTTTAGTCATTAGAAGCTCCCTGCTAACCTCTGTAGAAAATGGAAATTGCTTTGTATAAGCATATAAGTTAAATGCTGTGCTGCTGGCATCAGGTAGTGGATGACTTTTACATTTCTTTAGAGTATAAGTCATGCCAAATCTCTGATTCTCAGCACATTTGACATATGATGCTAATGAGTAAGCGGCTGTTGATGCAGACAAAGACTTCCTCCTCATACCAGATAGGGAAGACATGGGATTTAGAAATGTAATATACTATTGATCCAATCATATGAGCACTTGCATTGCTTCCTTCACATTGAAGATTCAGAATGATCTGATTTGTGTACCAATAAATGGGTAGTGACATAATTACACTTAATTACACCTTTAGTGTAGAATCAACAAATATGTTTGTTTTGTGTTTTACTCCTTTTTTATGTGTTCCTAAATTTGGGGGTCCCATTCTGGATCTCTACCTTGTCGTGGTGAAGGGTTTTGTGTGCCTCAACAGAGCTGTGAGATATACCATGTAGGGACACCCAAGATGGCCAGGTCATAGCAGAGAGGTCAGACAAATTGTGGTCCACCGAAGAAGGAACTGGCAAGCCACTTCAGTATCTTTGCCAAGAAAACTATATGGATAAACACAGCCAGAAACACAGACATATGTGCCTGGTGTACTGTGTCCATATGATCACAGAGAGTCGGACACGACTGAAGGACTGAAAAACAACTGATACATATAGTAAACTAGTTTAAATGATTTCATCAACATTTGGGGTTGACATTTGAGGATGAGATTACATTATTAGACTGCTCATGTGCTGTTTGTTAGACCAGCCTTATGATACTTATCATTAGTGAACTTTACATTATGAGCTTGAAGACAAAGACAATGGATACTCAAGTTTTAGCATAGTCAGATATACTATTTCAGTAATAATTCTAACAAGATCCACCACCTCCCATAGTCACATTCAGACACATTGTACAACATATGTGTGTGTCCTCCCTCCTCTGACACGTTAACTATGAGCTCATCATTCAACAGGGATACCGTCCTATAAGCACATTGAGTTATATGTTTCAGTGTATTTACCACACCTTACTGATTACACATTTTAAAATTACATTTTCTAACTATTTTGTTTAATGTATTTTAGGTAATTATGAAAACTATATATATTTTCCTGGTCTTGTAAGTACAAATACATTTTAAATTAAGAACCATAAAAACCATCTACAAGAACCAAAGCAACACAGATGGAAGAAAACACAAGCAATTCAGAACTACTTGTTATAGTACGAGCCAAATGGGACAAAAAGGGCTTACATGCTGTCAACTTATATCTCTCAATGAAAGGCAGCTTTTAGAGATGACTGGGAAATAATAACAGACAATGCTGCCAGCATTACTGAATCTCATCTCTGATTAGGCACTAACTGCGGGACAGCTAAAATGAATTAATACTATGCACTGGAATTTCCTACAAAAAGACCTGTATGTGAAATAGAGATCCACAAATGTAATTCATTTTCTTATCTCTGTGATGTATAAAGTGTTTTACACAGCGACTTTCTCAGCCCTATTAAATTCGAAGCCCGTAGCAAAGGCTGTGGGCTTGAAATTCGGCTGAGTTACAGAGCTATTAAATTAAACCAGGCTGCGAGTTACAGGCCAGAGACGCAAACCCGTAAATCATTTGTCGCACGTGGGATGTGCAGCCGTGAACATGATCAATTAGTCAAACCCATAGTCACGTGTTTAGATGGAACCAATGGCAAATGTGATCGTCATCATCACATCACTGATAAATGGAGGTTAGATTTCAAAGCCTTACGGGTTTCAGTTACGGGTTTCAGTTACGGGTTTCGATCGGACCCACATTCTAGAAATAATGCAATATTAATAAATCAGTAATTATTACTATTACATGCAAGTTGCATTATATGTATTAACACATTGATTGCTGCGATCAATATGACATGGAAATTAAACATTACAAAAAGTATTTTATATTGCAGATTTGCGAGCTTGAGAATGTTGTGCTATTAATTTTAATACTTAACATCACTTTCATTTTAAATATGAATACAGTAGTGTTTGTATATTTGCATTTACATTGCTACTGATAGGACTTTAACCCCCTAGAGTGTCCTCTCTGGTACCTGTTGACTTTTTGGCTCCATTTGCGGGTTACAGGCTTGAACGCCAGTGAATTCATTGCAATTTAATAACTTGATTTGAACGTTACAGTTACGGGCTTGAAAGAACAAAGGATTTGCGGCCGCGGAGTAAAATTTTCGACATCCCATAGTTATTTTTTGCCCTTACCCCGCAAGTCGTTGCTGTACGGGGCTAATTTGATAGCCACAAGTCTTGCAGGCTACGTTAGGAGCTACGGTTTTCAATGTTCAGGGAATTTAATAGGGCTATAACTATAGCTGAAACGACTGCCCTTTGTAATAACATCTATTGGACAATGTGTATGCACAGTAAAAGTACTATGTTGTGTTTTAGCTGTAATATTCAGTCTTTGAACCATTGGTTCAAGGGCAGGATGACATGTAGCAAGGTCAGGATAAAAACATATAAGGTAGTTCACTATATGAATTGGGTTCCCTGACCAGGAGCTGTATGCTCTGGCCCACTGGGGAAGGAACTGGCAACCCACTCCAGTATCTCTGCCATGAATACCAAGTGGATGAGCATGGTGTGCTGCGGTCCATGAGGTCACGGAGAGTCAGACACAACTGAATGACTGAAAAACACTCTATATGTATCAGCAATGTTTTGATTGGAGCAGAGAGCGTGGACCAAACCAGCAATTTTCTCTACATACTACAAATTAATGAACTTTCTTGTCACAGTTGCTAACTTCTAACAGCTGTTCCCAGTTCATTTATGCAATTGACAGAACAGGTTTGTCCAACATGGGCAGACCTTATACCATTACACTGTTTAGTTTTCCGCGTTTTGGAGTGGTGGCATAGCCAATGCATTGGAAGAGTAGATAGTGGCATTTGTAGTGATGAGTAGGCGACTGGCTGTGATAACACATGCATATTTAAGCTATTACATATGGATTATAATTGTCATAATGTTGAAAAACCCAATTAAACTGCAAATAAAGTGAACCTGTGTGAAACATGATCACTTCAACATTTCAGTCTGCAAATCCAGATTCACTTCATTTGCTGTCTAACGAATACAGCCATGAAAGGTTAAAGGGAAGAGAGTACACTTTTCTAGATTAAAATTAGCTAAAATAAAGGAAATATTTGAATGGAGAATGAATCATGATAATATGCTTATTAGGATTTAGGGCTCAATTATCATCTCATTTGAAAGGTAAAAAAAAGTGAAATCCACTCTAAAAGGAACTTGTGTCACTGTTTATCTACCCATCCATGTTTCTTTTTGCAGAGACTGATCATCTCCTTTTGTATTTTGCAAAGATAGGAACTTCCATGGAGGAGTCAAGCCAACTGCACAACAAAGCCAACTTCACAATAAAGCCAAATACATTTCAGGTGCAAGCCTCAGTTCAAGCTGTTGACTTTGGGATGAACGGTGATCAGGTAGAGGACATTGCTGTAATTAGTCCAGACAAGAACAAAGGCATATTTTACTAATGAAATAACAAGGGAACAGATATATTTTTCCAATATTATTTCAGAAGTAAGTGCAATATTTAGCATTCAAACATGCCTTGCTCAATCAAGCTCAGGTCAGAAGGCAATTGATTATGTCATAATGATATAAATAACATAATTAATGTAATGACTTGTGCAGAATTCCAAGTTTGACCTGACATTATTTGTTTTAGATTTTTTTCTGCAATTAGTTTGAGAATATGGGTCAAAATGATTTTCACAAGATGACTTTGGAAACAACTGTTATGTTACAAAAAGTAATTGCATTAATATACAATAGCTCTCATGCAGAAAACACTTAAAGGTGCTTTATAAATAACTGCATTAATTCAGATTGCCTTTTTTGGCAAACTTTCAGGAAATCTTTATTTCAGATATTATAAGAAAAAAAATATTTTCATCACTGAACACTCATTCACTTTTAAGCTTTCCTTCTGCTCACTATCTATCTATCTATCTACTGTGAATATTGCTATTTATTTATCTATCAGTGTTGTGCAGTGATGGTATGCAGGTCTAGCACCATCAGAATATAATTATACAGTTAATACTATTTTATTAGCATTTTTATATAATTGGTTTCTCTTTGCAGTCTCGAGAGTAGATAAAACACATAATGTGAATGTAGTTGTGGAATTATATTTTAAAGATATACGGAAGGCAAGGCCTTCCTGAGCAGAGTAGGTCTCACACGACCTTAACCAGAAATATGGTACCTTACGCGTTATCTGTCCGGCACCGCAGTGGAGTGCATCGGCCAGGTGGTGGCTCATCGTGCTGCCAAGCACCTGGACTTTGTTGAATTTGTTCTTTGGGTTAGGGTTAAGTTTAGGGGTTATGGCTATGGTTTGGGGCTAGGGCTAGGCTAAGTGTTTAGGATTTGGTTAAGGTTATGGTTAGGGTAGTGCCAGATAACAAGCTCTACATAGTAAAACCAGCAGTCAGCAGGTGGGCAGCGGTGATGGGTAGATAACATGGAAGATCTGAATGATGTTCTCCTAAACAGTCTCCTACAGGATCAACATACTTACATACAGCTAATACATCAGAGTAAAACAAAATTCCAGTATTGAAAAAACAGAAAGAACAGCAAATTTGAATGCCCCAAAAACCTGATCACAACTAAGATACAGAGCAGGCCACTGTCACAAGAGAACTTGAATGAGGTGGAATAGAGCTGACAGTGGAACAACTGAAAAATAAGATCTCATGTATTCCTTCTACAAGACTCAATGTGTCAACATGCTCTCCAACAGGAATACTAGAAAACAGTTCCTTCATCTCCCCTTTTACTAACACCAGAAGTTAAAAAGGTCTACCCCCCCAAAATGATTTTAAAAACAATACTAGGAAACTAGCTTTCTAGCTCAAATCAAGAAATTCTGTGAAGAATACTTACAAATAATTTATCTTACAATTAAAAAAACAAAAATAAATCTAAATTATGTTAAAGATTGTTATCACATATCAAAAGAAAATTTGTATTTAAAGATTACAATATTTAAAGAGCAAACATTCTACATTTGCAGGAAACACACTTTTCCAAATATTATTTTCCAATTGTTTTAGATAAAAACTTCCTATGTTGTTTAGTCATTCAGTCGTGTCCAACTCTCCATGACCCTGGTTGTGCTAACCCATAAGGTTTTCATGGCAAAGATGCTGGAGTCGGTTGCCAGTTCCTTCTCATGTGGATTGCGATTTCACTGACCTCTCTTCTATGACCTGCCCATCTTGGGTGACCCTGTATGGTATAGCTCACAGCTTCATTGACGTACGCAAGCTCCTTCACCATGAAATTGAAGCTATCCAGTTTTTTGTTTTTCTTTTCTGTTCATTTCTTACTTAGGCTCTGGATGTTTGCTCTGCTAGACCAAGCCTACCAAAATCTTTTATTTTAGGTAAACTTTTTCCTTAGAAAATTGGTTAAGCTTAGGTAACCTGGCTACCCTTAGACCTTCCCACAAGTGGGGATAGATCTTTTTGGTTAACTTGATTTCGACTATTATTTGGTATCTTCTTATGGTGTAATGTAATGATAACCTTTTCTTCTTTCTCTTTCCCCTTAATTGGGTATGACTGTATTTTAATAATGTCAAACTGCTACTTGGCTTTTATGTTATCCTCCAGTTTATTTGGTTACCTAATAAAAACCTTTGAAAAAAAAAAATGGTAGCTATCCAGAAGGGTAAAAAAACTTCCTTAACTACATATTAACTTTTTGGGGAAACTAAAAAAGCTTGGGTGGTACTAAGCATATATAAAAATACACCCTTGCAAATAGAATCCACAACAAAGACACAACCGTTAGATTCATAATCCTAGTAGGAGCACTGTATAATCAAACTTTAACAATAGTAAAAGTATATGCACCAAACACAAACAGAAAATAATTCTTAAATAGACTTGGTGAGAAGTGCAATACTCATAATGGGTTGTGATTTTAATGTACAGTAGCTCTAATTAACAACTTAGACAGATCTGGAGACATATTACATAAACACAAAATGTCAGCAGATATAACATGTTTATCACAATGGTTACAAATACTAAATATCCTGAAGATGCCAACATCCTACAGAGAGGGATAATAATGTCTATTCTTTTGTACATAATAGTTAGTCTAGGATATATTACATTATAATAGACCTACAATTACTACCACAACTTTTGAGTATTGACATTATAATATAGAATGGTTGGATCATGTCTTAATTGAGGCTTCATTAACTAACATTCAGTCACCAAGTCAGCCTGCTGACAGGCTCATAAATACAAATATAATAAAAGCTCTTGATGTTAAAATATTAATTAATAAGACAATCAAAAATGATTTTGACTTTAATAAGACAAACTAGATGAATTCAATTAGCATATCTTCCTATATAAAGATTAGAAAAAATAGAAATCCTGTCAATTAAACTTAATCCATTGGCCATACTACAAATACCAAATTTGATACAGTTAGCAAAAATCATAAACAAACTACAGGGAAACTGAATGCTCTTTTAACTGATAATACAATAACATCATTATGACGCACAAAACAACTATATTTTTTTCAGGCTAATAAGCCTAATACTATGTTGGAAAAATATTTACAAAAACAGAGAATAAATATGTTTATTCTATTCACCTATTGACAATTTTAAATGCCCTATATACTGAACCTTTAGCTATAACAATTAGGAGGCACAATTAAAGTAAAACATTACATACAAAAAAATCTAAAAAATAAAGCGTACTACAACTTAACCATTTTTGAAAGACAGTGTTTCCATTGCAGAGATGATCCTAGCACTTTCTCACAACTATATAACATGCTTAACAATCTAAATGTAAATAGTGTATTAAAGCCTTTGAAGATGTTACACAAAAATGACAACATTCCCAAATTCTGAAAAAACACTGACTGTAAGGTGAGTTTTGTCCTGCTCTGAAACCAATAAACTCTCCCGTCACAAATTAAAGTTTTACAAAAGGCTAACAAAATGCTGAAATGGTAAAACTGATGGCATTATTAAAGGGTAATTTAGGTTCATTCTCAAAGAGATGGGATAAATAAAATAACTTTTTGGGGGGCTGTAATCTCATGTAAGATGACTTAAATGGCCATTTACCTCACTGTACGTGCTCTTCATGGTATGAGCACAAGATTGTATGTTATATATATATTTTTTAATTACACGAATAACAGTTAAGAAATCTAAAGTTTTAGGTTTGTTCACATCAAAAAGTGTATCCTGCCTACTGACTGTTTCATGATTAATAACAGATGTTGAGCTGTAAATGACTTGAATTTATAGCAGGTTCTCCCTGCACTCAGGAATGCAGTGACCAGTTAACCTATAACTGACCTGTTTAGGTGACTCCAGCATCCCATACTCTGCACAGATACATGAGTTGAGGGTTAACCACTGTTTTTTTTGCTCACTACATGGAGCTGCCACTTCGGTCTGACTAGGGACAGTCATTGACTCATGTAAACACAGTTTTAATTAATTTGATTTCTCAGTAAAAAAAGCATGGATTTAAAAAAATCTAAAAAAGTATTTCAACATGCATTTATGAGATCTTTACTGTGATGTGGTCCAAATGTACTGAATTAAGTGGCCCTTTTAGAAAAATATCTATGGATATTATCTAATTAATTTATTGGTTGATCAGAGTATATTGTAATGAAATTCTGGTTTGATGGGCTATCATTTTAGATACCCTGGTAGAAAATTTGTTGTATTTTCTTTCAAAAAAATATATTTATTATTGAAACATTGACTAGCAAAAGGTATGTCTGTAACATTTGGATAGTATGTGATTTTTTTTTTGTGCTTCCCTTTTATTCCCTTTCCCCTCCCTTCTTCTCCTCTATCTTTTAGTTATATCTATTTTATTGTAACATACTACTTGTAACAAAATGAAAAATAAACAGTTTAAAAAAAAATCACTTCTATTAAACACCCAGTTTATTTAATGCTTTGCAGCATGTATCAAGTTGAAACCTATTCTGTCACCAATATATTTAGGTAGAAGGATACTGTATCCATGAATTACCGTAGATTAAACACTAAAAGGATACGTTTCTTTGTACTGCAAGATAAATCTATTAATTTCCTGTTAATTTCCTATCTATTAATTTCCTATGACCTATGCACATGAATTTGTAGAAACTTTATATTTTATAGTGAACAATAAGGCATGCATTTTATTCACTTATAATAAATAAATAAAAATGAACAAAAGATATTTTCATAAAACATAGAAGCTGAAAATTAGCATTAACTCCAAATGCTCCCAAGGTCCACATTTGCCATGTCAGACTAAACATTGAAATTGCAAGTTTGGCTTTTTACAAACCTTTCAAATGCTTTTTTTGAAAATCACATACAATATGTTATGAATATGATTGACAGAAACTTGATCTTAAAATATTAAGTTAAAAAGTGTTCACAGAACCACTGAAAACAGAACAAGAGCAAAATGTCATTATAGGATCTTATGAAGATCATCCATTTAATATCTTTAACAGTGAAAGCCCTAAAATTACTTTTAAAAAATACAGAATTGTGGAGGTACAATATTGCTTGTATTGTATACCTCAAAGGACAACTGTAGTGAATTTAAAAATAAAGCTTATATGTTGGGTTGTTGGGCAGAGACTATTAAAAATAGTATGCAGTTTAAACTGAAAAAGAAGTGAATAATATTATTTTTAAAATTGTTTGTTTTCTCCTCAAGAGGCGTTGCTTATCTCCACCTCCATGTGCCTGTCACGGATCTGGTCAGCTCTGCTTGGCGGCTGTACCATCATGGAGCTTGGAAGAAACCTGGGCTATCCTGTTTACTGAGCAAGCTTAGTCTGAACCAGAATCTGACTGGTCAGCCCAGCCTCTAGGCAGCGCTAGCCACAGGAAGGTGGAGATAAGCAGCTCTGTTTGAGGGAAAACTGACACATTCAAGTAAGAAAAGAATATTAACTTTTATTTATTTAAATAGTATATGCACAACAAACATATGAGCTTTACTACAGTGGTCCTTTAAGTGCATTGTTAAGAGTTTTTTTCAGTAGTTACTGATTTTTTTTTTGTGTGGCCCTTGCTATCTAAACTAAAATATACGGTGTGCGTGGACCAGAAATGTATTCTAGAGCAACTGCGCACAAAAAGGATGTCACAACCTAATCTTCAGTGGGCTTGAAAAGGTTTCTAGACTGGTCCTAACCATAGATTATAGCCGGTCTTATAGACCTTATCTCCCTTGATTGTGTTAGGGAAGTCCCGCTAATTGTCTATACCTAGGAGGAGGTTCATTGAAGGTTTAGCTGGTGGATCCAGGGAGATTGTAGCCATGGAGGGGGGTATAGTAGCTTATGATGGCTGGCTGATACCTGACCACTCTCCCCTGGGCCAGTAGGCCTTTATTGGAAGCAGGGACAGGATGGATAGAAATAGGTAAATAAACACGATATTTCTTTATTAACTAGGCTTCATACAGTCAAGCCCTAGGGTCTGGGCTGATTGACAATAATAAGCACATGCAAAGTGGTGGAAAACCGCAGACAATGGACAAAGTACTTGATACCACTTGATCTTTGTCAGTTGAAGCAAAATGTTTCAATTTATGTCTGCCATGTCTTGTAAACTATGCTTGATGTCTCAATTAACACACCAGACAGAATAGAAATCTATGCATCTCTGGACTGGGAACAAACTGGATATGGTGCTTACTGGAAGTGCCTACTGGTCAGTTTTAAAGTGAAACTAAATGTGTATTATTATTTGCTCTACGTATATAAAACACCATAAAACACATTACACATATAAGTATGTTATATAGCCCATTTTTTACAATTTAAGTTGGCTGTAAAAATAACCCTGAGAAAGTGCTTTGTTAAGGTTCTCAGTTGTGCTCCTCTAGGTCGCCTGATTACCAGTCTGATCAGTGCCCATTGAAAGGGGGGGGGGGGGGGTGTTGTTGCACAGGGTAGTTGTAATGATGTGTTATAGTAATATATTTGGTAATGTGAAGTTATACATATTACAATTGCTTATACTCTACTTCTGAATGGTGCTCACAAACCCTTCATGTAAGAAAACTGTCCCATGTGGCCCCTAATGTGAAAAATTACCCATCATATATTTAAAAGCATTTTTTCTCTACATTTTCTTACTTGAATGTAATTTTTCTACACTGCATACAACTCTTTTTGACAGAAAAACATCTGCTATGTTTTAAATATATTGTTTAAACAAATGGCCAAATATGTGTATATTGTTTATATGAGATCTGTTGAACCAACTTTTGCTTGCTAAGATTTGTGTCCTTTTATCAAGGATATTGTCTTATCACAATAGATCAACTGATAGTAGGGACTGATTACCAAAATATAGATGGTATTTATTTGTTGTTTGTGTAGTGCTTGCATGTAAATTGCTAAAAGATTAACAATGTTGTAAATACAATATTTAATTAAAATAATTGCTTCTCAGGTAAAATAATTAGCTTCATCATCAGGATTTATTGCTCTGAGTTTCCAGACAAATGTTTTTCATCATGTTTATAATCTGAGACACTTGTTCTTTGCAATATTTGAAGAAATGTACTAAGTGTTTTCTCTACTCACTTGCTACAAATTGATTTAGTCACTGAATCCAATGCATGTCAACAAGTTAAACAAATAATATAATCTCTTCCCATTCTTCTGTAGTTTGTATGTGCAAAGAAATGTGGAAGATTGTACACTATGGACTTTATTTTGTATTTAAATCAATTGGTTTCATCACAGATCTGTTAGGACCAATATAACATGTCTTCTTTCCTTTGTGCTTCATTATAATCATGTCTCTGGATTGTTTAGCAGACTATTTTACTGTTTTTCTTCCAATAAGTAAACAAATTAAACAAAATTAGTTTTTTATTTTATAATCTTATCTTTATAATCTTCTCTTTAATTTAATAAAAATGTTTTAATCCAGAACCACATAGAAATAGCTGAACTTGCTAGTTTATGACAACATATGTATTCAAGGGACAGGGCCGAGCCGGACAACCAGGGAACCCAAGACAAGGTGGGGGTCAGAGGAACACAGGGGAGGGATAGGGGGAAAATGGGGAAAAGGATGGAAAGAGACACAGGGGAGGGAGTGCGGGGGAGAGACACAGGGGTTAGATAGGGGGAGAAAGAGACACAGGAGAGGGAGAGCATTTCAAAGAGACACAGGGGAGGGAGTAGAGAGGGGAAGAGACATAGGAGGGGGGATACAGGGGAGGGATGGGGGAGACATGGGAGAGGGGAGGAAATGAGACACAAGGGAGGGGGAGGAGTGGGAAAAGGAGACACAAGGGAGGAAGGTGAGAGGGAAAAGGAGACACAAGGGAGGGAGAGGAAGGGGAAAAGAAGACACAAGGGATAGAGAGGAGAGGGAAAGGAGACACAAGGGAGGGAGAGGAGGGGAAAAGGAGACCAGAGGGAGGCAGAGGAGGGGAAGTAGACACAATTGAGGCAGAGGACGGGGAAAAGGAGACACAAGGGAGGGAGAGGTGGGGGGAAAGGAGACACAAAGGAGGGAGACGAGGGGAAAAGGAGACATGAGGGAGGGAGAGGAAGGGGATAAGGAGACACAAGGGAGGCAGTGGAGGGGTCAAAGAAGACACAATGGAGAGGGAGGAGGGGGGAAAAAGACACAAGTGAGGGTGAGGAGGGGAAAAAGGAAACACAAGGGCGGGAAGGGAGGGGGGAGAAGCAGACACAAGGGAGGCAGAGGAGGGGGAAAAGGAGACACAAGGGAGGGAGAAAAGGAGACACAAGGGAGAGAGAGAAGGGGGAAAAGGAGATACAAGGGAGGGAGATGAGGGGAAAAGGAGACATGAGGGAGGGAGAGGAAATGGAAAAGGAGACACAAAGGAGGCAGTGGAGGGGGGAAGAAGACACAAGGGAGAGGGAGGAGGGGGGAAAAGACACAATTGAGGGTGAGGAGGGGAAAAAGGAAACACAAGGGTGGGAGGGGAGGGGGAAAAGCAGGCACAAGGGAGGCAGTGGAGGGGGTACAGAAGACACAAGGGAGAGGGAGGAGGGGGAAAAGACACAAGTGAGTGTGAGGAGGGGAAAAAGGAAACACAAGAGCGGGAGGGGAGGGTGAAAAGGAGGCACAAGGGAGGCAGAGGAGGGGAAAAGGAGACACATTGGAGGGAGAGGAGGGGGGGAAAGGAGACATAAGGGAGGGAGAGGAGAGGGAAAAGGAGACACAAGGGAGGGAGAGGAGGGGGGGATGAGACACAAGGGAGAGAGAGGTGGGGGAAAAGGAGACACAAGTACAGTGAGGAGGGGAATTGAGACACGTGGGAGGGAAAGGAGGGGGTAAAGGAGACACAAGGGAGGCAGACGAGGGGGAAAGGAGACACAAGGGAGGGAGAGGAGGGGAAAAGGAGACACAAGGGAGGGAGAGGAAGGAGAAAAGGAGACACAAGGGAGGTAGAGGAGGGGGTAAAGGAGACACAAGGGGTGGAGAGGGGGGAAGGAGACACAAAGGAGGGAGAGGAGGGGGGAAATGAGACACAAGGGAGGAAGTAGACATGGGGAGAGACTCCCGATGAGCACCAAAGGTGCTTACATTGTGTGGCAAACAGCATTGCCAGGCTTAAAATTTTATTCCCGTCATTGTTGACGGGCAAGTAGCTAGTCATAAATAATAGTTGTCAGTGTTGGTCATGTTTGCGATGTTGGTCACGCAATGTTAAATAATTGCGGCCCTCTCAAAGTTAGGGCCGCAGCTGCAAGCCTCACAAAGCAAGGCCCACAGTTGCTGGGTGGCAATGATCGATGAGCGCCGTAGGCGCTCATCACGATGCCCACAGGACTTAGGCTACAATGAGAGCCGAAGGCGCGCATGGCAGGGCTCATTGTGAGCCCTGCAGGACTTTAAAACAGCCTAGACATGAAGACAGAAGGCACTCATTTCGATGGCCTAGATAGCCACCGAGAAATGGAGCACTTTGCCGCTGATCGCGAGGCACGCAGTTTACTAATTTAACGGCCAATATGCAGATTGCCGATATGCAGATTGTTAATATTATTATTATCATTATCATATATATAGTTGTGAATGTTGGTCACGTTTGCGATGTTGGTCATGCAATGTTAAATAATTACGGTGCTCATTGCGAGGCCCGAAGGCACTCATTGCAGGACTTTAAAACAGCCTAGACATGAGCACAGAAGGTGCTCATGGCGACAGCTGCGATAGCTGCCAAAAAACAGAGCACTTTGTTGCTGATTGTACAGTAGACGGGAGGAGGGGCTTGCAATGAGAGCAAAAGGTGATCATTGAAGTTGTGGGTTGACAAGTTCGGCAATGAGCGTCTAAGCCGCTCATCGCGAGCCCCGTACAGTAGACGGCTCGCGATTAGCGCCGAAGGTACAGCATTCCCAGCCTTAAAATTTTATTCCCGTCAATTTTGATGGGCAAGTAGCTAGTTTAATTATAATGTATAGGAATATATACAGAAGCATGCTTTTTTTGTTCTTTTACTGACTATTTTTGGCTATGTTTTTACTGGAGATGGTGTCACATTATCATTTGAATAGACAATTGCCATTACACCTAAACTACACTTAAATAATTTAAAACTAGAAAGTAATAAATAATCTCACTAAATTGCTGTGTAATATTTTTTTCAAATCAATATGCCTCTAAGTTAGATGGACTTGAAGGTTTAAGCAAAACTCAGTTTGAGTTTAGTTTCTTTTGTGATTATGCTCATTGTCAACATTTCATATTATCATGGAGTATGTGACAATTCCTTCTGCAGATGTGTTGATTATTAATCAAAATACTCACTAAGTATACGTTTCTAACATATTTCCTTTACTAAATACGGGTAAGACTGCGCTACACAAGTGAAAATAAGCAAAGTTAAAATAATGAAGAAAATTATTGAATCCAAATCAGTCCTGAGTATAATTTAAAAAACTTTTACTAAAAATCATAATTTTTTCTCCCATAAGAATTATAAATTGGGAAATCCTGTAAAATAAACATGATATTCCCAACTAGTTATTGTGATATAGAAATTTGTTTGCTATCTCATTCTAAACAGAAATAAATCATTAGCGTGACTGCTGATCAGAGCAGATTAAATTGTTCGTCCAGTGGCCCACAAACATATTTCTCTGTTAGTCGCTGCAAGCTATGTTTATCCCCATTAAATAGGGCAATAGCTGGGTTTTCTCAGCAGACGAACTAGAGTGTATGAACTGCACTGTCTGCATCATGTATTGTGTGCTAGGAAGTTAAGCATTTAACTTTAAATTAATTAAAGCAGATGATGGATGCTAGTATTCCCATATACACAAATCTGCTGCTGTTCTGGAGGATATATAGTCATACACTATAAATATTTAACTGTGCAAACGTGTTGTTTAAGATAAAGTAGGTTACAGCAAATTATATTTGTGTTAGTCATGTATTTTTATTTACAATTATCTCATTATTGTTTTATGTGTAGTTTTATATACTAAATGATTATTAATACTGTGTCCAAAATAAGTCAAGAAAATCTGTAATTTTATTTCCACTGCAGCAAGGAAATAATAGTATGGACATGACAACACATTTCATAACTTTTAGAATTCAATTTATATTTTACTGGAATTATTTTAGAGCCTGCACCTGCTCTAATACTTTGGGCCAGATTACATGGCTCGATTAGGATCTCCTGTAAGGTTGATAAGCAGCTATGTGAGTTCCAACCAGATCATTTTTGTAGCTATTACAGGGCTCTTGCAGACCGTGGGCCATATTCTATTAGAAACTTACAAATGCCTTGAACTCATAAATTTGGCTTCGGGTGTTTTGTTTTAGAAATTTAGACTTAAGAATTCATTAGTGCCAATAAGTAATATTTGCCGAATATGTAGCAATATTAAGAGTGATTTTAAGTGTGTATAAATCTACGAATTGGGCAACTGAAATGGGCCCTATTTCTCATAAGACCTTACTAATATGTAGCCAGGCCTTGTAAGAGTCCTTACGTAACACATAAGCAGCTGCAAGTATGAAGTTGTGAGTAAGAAGCAACCAACCCTTGGAGCAACTACAGTAAAGTGCAAGAACATCATTAAAGGTTATAACATTTCTAACTCAAACATTGCCAACACATTGAGCTTTCCTATTATTGCACATGAAGGGGGATTGCAAATGTATTAATAAGGCAGATGGGTAGGCATTTACCCCCGGGGCTTTGTATTAATCAGATGGAATTTATCATTAGCTGTGTGTCAGCGTTTAATTGCGTGAGCAAGTATTTGTAATTGACATTGTGATTTACTTTATTGTTCTTTACTAATGTTGTACAGCGCTGGATTATCCTTTTTAAAATACTTTTTTGTGTGTTTTAGGATATGTAGGCATCAAATTTATTTTAATGGAGATCTGAATAATGCTTCTTTAGGCTATTTGGTTTTTGGATTGGGACACTCGTGACTCGTTAATTGTCTTGTAAATGTTCTCCTAAGTCGTTTACCTGCTATTGCAGGTGGTTAAGTTTACAAGGGTTTGCCTCAATGGGAGCACTATCAGAGCCTTATGAGATCCCTTAAGATTTTTAGAAATTGTTCTTTATTTAAATTCTTCCATAGAGCAGGTAACTGTTCATACGTAGTAATCACTCATAAGAGTTTACTCATAATATTTCCTACAGGAGCCAGTCAAAGTGAGGTGTATTTACTAATTTGAGGAAAATCTTCATGTTTGGTATTTCTGGCTGCTCTAAGGACATCTACCTTCTGGGTCTAAACTGCCCCCAACAAGCTTCACATGGAGTTCAAATTGCTTTTTCCAAGGATGCAACAGCATTTCACAATACAAAAATAGTAATTTGAGACTACAATAAAGTGCATTGCTGCCCTGCAAAAATTTAGTGAAGCCAGGGGTTTGAGTGTCTGTCTATCTGTGTAGATGTGATTGGAGAATATCATCCATGCCTTTACTATAGTTATATATTATAATTTATAAAACTTAAAAATGCTGTTTTGGCACATATATTAATGATAATAATAGAATATATATATATATATATATATATATATATATATATATATATATATATACACAAAATGTTTTCTTCATCCATCACTAAAGCTGCAGTAACAGAAAAGGCCTTGAGAAACTCAAATGCTGGCAATACAAAGTCCTTTTTAGACACCTAAGCTCAAGCCAGAAATGCATGTGCATACTTCTGAAATAATTTGGATGTAGTCTCATTAATATGTAAAGGATATTAGACAATGAAATGCCCTAAGTATGTTATCTTATAAAAGTGGGTATACCCTCTGCTGAACTGCACTGTTTTCAGGTACTATTTCACATATAACCCAGAGGAAGCACGCTTAATGAAGAGGACAAATCATTTACATATTTGCCATCTATTTTGCTTTTCTCGCTGCATTACATAGCTACATTAGAACTGCCATGTGTGCACAATGTATACATGCAAAACAGTTTAATTAACATTCCTGCATGTTCTAAATGCAAATATATATAAGAGTTTATCGGATAGACTTCTTTGTCCGACATGGAATTTAAACACAATAAATGCAATAAGGCCATTTACAGTGCTACAGTATGCAAATGAAACACTAATACAATATATTGCTAATAGACAATGGAGAATTTCACTTCTTGGTGTCTAGTAGATTAAGAACATCAATATGCTAAACATAGATTGGGATCTGTTTCCCCGGGCCTGGCAGGCCTAGTGCATCCCACAATTTCATGTCTGTCATTCAGCTTCGAGAAGTCGAGCTCATTAATAAAGCTCCCTTGAAGTTTCCCAAGGCATGCTCCCCTGCCACTTCAAGTAGCGCAGAGAGCTAAAATTCCCATTCTATTTTATAGGAGATAAAGGTCATGCATGAATTACTCACAACTCCTGTGCAATTTAACCAGTAATGAACAAAACCCAAAAGGACCATTAGAATACTCCCCAGAGGTTTTAATTTCCCACATTATAATATTTCCAACAGATTTCTGCGTTTTACTAGTCTTTAAATGTCTTCCTAATTGTGCTGCAATGCAGGCTGTGTATATTGTACCTTACACAGCAATACTTATAATCCTGTAGCCCTTATTATAGCCGAAGGAGGTAGTATCACTTGTCATAATTAAATATATTCTGTAGTAAATATGTTGAAAGTGATTTGATATACAATGATATACTTATGAACTGACTGAATCATAGAATATTGTGTGTCACATTTCAGAAATAAGAAATTTGCTCAGTTGTCCCTAAAGACCATTTATTGGGCTAAATAAAGAAAATGTAAGCACATGCAAGGTTATAGGATTATCTGTGTTTTGGACACTTCAGCAATCATTGGCTCTTTGGTTTTTACTTTTTCGGATTCCATATTACAATTGTCATTGTCAGGAATATAGTGAATGGGCAAGATTCAATAATTTTTGCAATGGAGGCCAGCAATTGTACATGCATGGCAATGAAAAGTTATAGTTAAAGGGACATGTAAGGATTTCACTAGGAATATAATATACATCTGTATCTATTTACTTTTATGTACTTTATCTTAATAAGTAGTTCTTAAAAGCTCTATTTTTTTTCCAACCTAAAATCATACAAATAGTACCGTCTGCCTCTGTAGCTTATGAAGACACAGTACTGCCATACTGGTTGTGCAATGTCTCAAAGTAGCCAATCAGAGATAGTCACTGATTGGCTAATTTGAAACACTGCACTTCAGAGTCTATATGTTCATTAGCTGCATAGGGCAGTCCCAAGCAGCTACTACTTGTATGAGATTAGGTAGAAACAACTGAGCTTTTAAGCACTTCTTAATAAAATAATGTACATGAAGGTAAATAGATACATAGGTATATTATATTCCTAATGAAATCAAGATAACTTTGCTTTCAAATTAATGTGAAAGCATAACTATAATACATGTCATTGATATCGCAAAACTGTTTATATAAATGTAATGAATAGTACTATATTTCAGGGGGGGGCAAGTTTGGTTCGGAGAGCTTTACAAGGTTACTAGGAAATAGATATGAGATATGTTCCTGAGAATGTCTTTAAACTGAATTTGTATGTAACTCGGATCCCTGATGATTAATAATAATGACAATACTATAATGGCTCATATGTGATAATAATACAGAGTATTACTGTAATAATAATAATACCCCTATACTGTAATAATAAGTTATAGAAACTATTGTGCTCTTTCTTGTAATTCATACAAACAGAACATAAAAACAAAGTCATACAAAAAGCTTTGGGAGCCCGTTCTTAAGTATGGATCATCTGTAAGTCGGATAGTCTGTAACCCAGGGATCTCCTGTGTAATAGTCAATAGGCTAGAAAGGGGGCTGCAATGCTTTATTGGTTGTATTTTGTCACTTGACGTCACCAAATACCCTTAGTAAAGCTAGTTAAGATTGAACTTATTTAGAAAAAGTTTAATGTTAGTTCTGTATTTAGGCCCAAGAAATTATAGATTTATTTAAAGTTATAGATACAAGGCTAAAGGTGATAACTGGCAGTGAACAAACAGTTGAAAATTATATTTAATATACAGGCTTTAAAAAGAACCGCTGTTCGCTCGCAGAATGGCAATAAGTGTTTTTTGATCTGCTGGTAATTCACACAGACAATGAGCAAAAGGATATTATTGTCAGATGGGGAAAAAGTGGAGTTAAGCTCAGAAATATATATCCTGACCTTCCTTGTTTTCTATGAATCCCATTTATCAAACAGTGTTAAACTATAAATAGGTGTCATAATAATTATACTGTATTAAGTAAATATATTAACTCTTTCTCTTTACCCCATATCCCCAAGTTTTAAACAGTTTAAGAAATATACCACAAACAATAATATTCTCTATCCGCTGTATTCTATTTTATTGATTCCTTAATAAACAATCACAAAAAATATGTCATAAATCTTGTTGAACTGAAATAAAGGAAATAAAATCTGCTGAAATTGTGTAACAATGTTAAAATACATCAAGTGTTCCCTTATATTTTGTAACATTTTAATACAATTGTTTCTATAAGACCAGTAGGCAAATTTACGAACAGGTTTACTGAGAGCCAGTAAAATTTACAGGAAACTCTGATGGGAAAATCTTTCAGTTATTCTTAGGGTTCATGATAAAAATATTAAGGAGGAAAACTGATGATTTATAGCAAAAATGCTTGCTTTGGGAGTATGAAATGTACCTACTTTGTATCATGGAAGGGAAGATTTTTTATTAGAGTCTTAATGGCACTTATTGGACCAAAAAAAAAAAATCATTCTTGCAGTTTCTCATGTAACTGTCTCAAAGTTGACAGAACAATCTGCTTCGTACCTAATTTACAAACGATGCTCCTCTAGATTGCATCTACATCAGCGAGAAAGTTTGAGAACTGCCACGTATAATGAGTACTCCAGATGATCATTTTTCAAGTGAATGCTTCAGTCTTGTCATATGTAAGTAAAATGTTCACAAAAACTCCTCATAAACATTTGTTGACTTTAGTCATTTAAATAATTAAAGAGATGCAGTATGGGATGTCATTGTGAAGCTCGAAGAGCTAGCAATGGGATACTGAGAGCTTCCTTATGAAGGGAAAGGCAACGTTGGTTATTTGTATGTTGGCATTGAATTCAACACACATAAACATTGTTCATTCATGCATAAAGATACAACATGCTTAGTCTTAGTCTCAAAAAAACATTTCACAAGACAATAAATTCAAAACATATTGCAAATATATATATATAGATAGATATATGTGTGTATGTGTATACATATAGTCATTTCTGATTATGATTAAACTTAGTACACCCTATACCATTTAACAATAGTAGTTGATTAATATTGTTTTTGTATGTAACAAACTAATTACATTATTGGCTGTGTAAACGAACATAAAAGATGTTTAGGGAACATATGTGAGAACTCTGTGTCTGATATAAACACATCCTGACCTAATATCTTAGAGCCTGAGGACATGTTCTGATCTACTGACCTGTGAAGAGAGAGGTAGAGGAGGAAGGAGAGTGGAGGGGATTTGTTTACAACTCTATTTTTTGGTATCAAACACCTAGGGCCTTATCAAATTAGACCTCATAGTTCTGAAGTGTCCCCATATTAACCAATTGCTGCAGGGGTCCATAGGGACCCCCGCAGCCCCCCACTTTAACCCCTTGGAGCGGGGGTCCCCGATCGGCACCGATCGTGACCCCGCTGCATTTAAAATGTTAAATTTCCTGCCTGGCGGGTCCTTAAAGGACAGTAAAGGTCCTGAAAGGACTTGCCCTAAAAAATATTAACCCCAGGCAACTAAAATTAACCCCATAACTCATGGGGGTCAATGTAACCCCCATAAGCCCTTAATTAACCCTATAACTCATGGGGGTCAATACAGACCCCAATAAGCACTTAATTAATTCTATAACTCATGGGGGTCAATACAGACCCCCATAAGCCCTTAATTAACCCCGTCACTCATGGGGGTCAATACAGACCCTCATAAGCCTCTATTTAACCCCATCAGTCCCATAAGTGTATATAATGACCCTTATGAGGCAGTTACAACCCTAACATTAACCACATAAGTGCCTTGACGGTCCTCAAGGACCCTCAAGACACTAAGTACAAAAACTACTACTGCACTATACCCCCCAATAAACCATTACATCTAAACAAACCCCCCTCTACATTACTCTATTAACACCTACACTACCTACCCCCTAATAACCCCCCACCACTCTAATTACAGAAACAAAAATCTACATTACAAAAAATACAAAATACATTACAACCCCCCCACTACAGAAAGAAAAAAGAATAACACACCTGAAAAGAAAATACATACAGAATACATACAATACAATACAAATAAAATAAAATACAATAATCCCCTATCTATCTAGCATACAATCAATCCTATTATACAATAAATCCTATCTAAAATACATACCCCTATCTATCTAATATACAATAAATCCTAACTATCTAAAATACATACATACTTTATTTAAACCAATCAGAAGGCTTTAATACCATCCGCCAATCACAATGACATACACCCCCACGGGGTGATTGGCTGAAGACATCTGCACCTTCTCATTGGCTGTAATACTGATTGACATTGACAACAGCCAATCAGAAGGCGCAACTGCCTTCAGCCAATCACTCGGTGGGGGTGTATCCCATTGTGATTGGCTGAAGGCATCTGCGCCTTGTGATTGGTTTAAATAAGGCACCGGAAAAGGCTCTAGGAGGGACATTACCGTCGGGGAGGTCTGCGAGTGCGGACCTCCGTTTTTTGTTTTTTTTTAGTGCGGATTGTTCCAGGGCCCAGCCGGGGCAGAAGAGGAGGAGGCCGGGGACATCGCGCCAAGGTAAGTTGAATGTATATTATGTTTATTTTACTTTATTTTGTGTCTATATGTTGTAGTAATGTAATGTTTTTTTTTTTTTAACAGGGGACGCGCCGGGGAAGAAAAGAAGAAGGACGGGTCCATGCTGGAAAGGTGAGTAGAATATTTAGAATGTTTATAATGTTTATTTATTGTATGTAAATGTGTTGCACTATTTTTTTTCCCCCTAGGTTGGTGATCTGAAGGGACATCTGCAAAGGTAAGTGGTCTTAATTATTTTATTTTAGGTTAGTATTAGGGTTTCTGTATGTAGATAGCATTTATTGTATTTTAGATAGTTAGGATTTATTGTATATTAGGATTGATTGTATGTTAGATAGATAGGGGATATTGTAGTATATTTTATTTGTATTGTATTGTATGTATTCTGTATGTATTTCCTTTTCAGGTGTGTAATTCTTTTTTTTTTCTGTAGTGGGAGGGTTGTAATGTATTTTTTTTTCATTTTCTGTAATGTTCCTTTTTTTATTTTTTGTGACTTAGGTTTTTTTATTTTCTGTAATTAGAGTGGTGTTTTTTTTATATGGGGTAGTGTAGGTAGGTAGTGTAGGTGTTAGTAGATTAGTGTAGAGGGGGATTATGTTATATTTAATGGTTTATTGGGAGGTAAAGTGCAGTGTAGTGTTTGTACTTAGTGTCATGAGGGTCCTTGAGGACCGTTATGGCACTTATGTGGTTAATGTTAGGGTTGTAACTGCCCTATAAGGGTCATAATATACCCTTATGGGACTGATAGGGTTAAATAGAGGCTTATGAGGGTCTGTATTGACCCCCATGAGTGATAAGGTTATTTATTGGCTTATGAGGGTCTGTATTGATCCCCATGAGTGACGTGGTTAATTAAGGGCTTATGGTGGTCTGTATTGACCCCCATGAGTTATAGGGTTAATTAAGTGCTTATGGGGGTCTGTATTGACCCCCATGAGTTATAGGGTTAATTAAGGCTTATGGGGGTCTGTATTGACCCCCATGAGTGACAGGGTTAATTAAGGGCTTATGGGGGTCTGTATTGACCCCCATGAGTCATAGGGTTAATTAAGGGCTTATGGGGGTCTGTATTGACCCCCATTAGTCATAGGGTTAATTAAGGGCTTATGGGGGTCTGTATTGACCCCTCATGAGTTATGGGGATAATTTTAGTTGTCTGGGGTTAATATTTTTTAGAGCGAGTCCTTTATAGTCCTTAAAGGACTTGCGAGGCGGGAAATTTAAAATTTTAAATGCAGTGCGGTCATGATCGGTGCCGATTGGGGACCCCTGCTGCAAGGGGTTAATTTGGGGGGGCTACAGGGGTTATAGGGTTAATTAAGGGCTTATGGGGGTCTGTATTGGCCCCCATGAGTTATGGGCTTAATTTTAGTTGTCTGGGGTTAATATTTTTTAGAGCGAGTCCTTTACGGTCCTTTAAGGACTCGCAAGGCGGGAAATGTAAAATTTTAAATGATCAGTGCCGATTGGGGACCCCTGCTGCAAGGGGTTAATGTGGGGACATTTCGGGGGACCCCCGCATAGAGGGGGGTTCATTTTAGGTGCCGGGGGGGGGGGGGGGTTGGAGTACCCCCACGGCAGGGCTTATGTTTTTGAACTGCCGCAAAGGTCTTGTTTAGGACCCCTGCAGCAATTGATGAGGTGTGAGAGCCTGCAAGATCATCTCACAGGCTGTCACTCCTCATGTAGATTGATTTTTTCTGTGTTGATAGCTCACACGTTGTTTGCAGCAGGTCTAATTTAATAACGTTGTAACTTTTATAAATTTGCAGCACATAGGGCTTAAGTAGAAGCCTCTTATCTACGAGGCAAGAATTTAATAAGGCTGCTAATCCCCATCCTACTCGTATACTCAGAAGCAGGTAGCTTGCAAGCATAACTGCAAGCCCAACTCCTTCACAAATATAAACACTCCTAATCTAACAAGAGCAGATTTAATCAAGGTCCATGAATGACCCCATTAAAATAATAATAATCATAATAATTGTGGTCTTAGCCATACTTAATGATTACCAGGCATAATGGGCAGAAGAAAATAATATAGACAGTTCAGAAGTACAAACCACAATGTTCTTATAATTATTTTTGATTCTAGAGATAGGCAAACAACACACTAATTTAGGATAATGTAGCATATCTGGATTACAGGCATAAGTGTTAATAGAATGCAATTAGGAAATTGTAGGTAGAAATGTACATAATATGAGTGCTTCTTGCTCCACAAGAAAAAAGTAGAATAGGTTCCATGCAAGTACCTTGGGGTAATCTTTTTTTAATTGGTAAGACCTCTCCAGTTCTTATCTAATTCTGAGAGCCCATTTACTAATTGGTTAAGAGCACTCTCCAAAAATAATTTCTGTAGACTAACACAGAATAAAATATTTATCTGATGCTGTCATGAGTGCATCCTATGAGAAAATAAATAGAAAATAGCTATCAGAACCAGTGGCGGAGCTATTGAATGGAGGACAAAACAAATCTTTCTCCCCCCAATTGTTTTTTGCATTTCTGCATTGCACCCCTACAGTGCCCACTCATTATATATATATATATATATATATATATATATATATATATATATATATATGTATATATATATATATATATATATATATATATATATATATTGATTTTTTTATTTCTGTCTTGTAGGCCCTGACCCCGGCCCATACTACCCCAGCCCACCTGGCCTCACTGCTTCCCCTGCGAGTGCTTTCTATGTCTTCCCTGCCTGCTGTTCTCCCTACCCAGGCAAGAAGAATCGCTGTTAGGGGAGTCATATGAAGACTATAAGGAATGGGGGGGGGGGGGGGGAGGCCATGGGAGCACAATGGTTTTGGGCCGGGGGGCTAAGTAAGGGGTCTTACATTACAGAAATGAAAAAAAATAGATACTTCACTGCAGCCCCTCAGAGAAGGGGTGCTTTACACTGCACCTACGGTAGGACTGCTCGTGATCAGAATAACAACTTCACAGCCCCTACTAAGTTAAGTGAATTTTGGCAAAAGGTATTTCATAGGTCTTGATTCATTAAAGAGAAAACTTTCACCTTATTTATATCATAAATAAATGAAGCAAATGAAAAATTATAGAATAAAACAATTCATTTTAATATCATGCCATTTGAATTATCTATTGTTTTGAAAAAAATCTCAGAACAAATATTGTCAACAATAACTCACCTAAAGAACCTCTCAAGCCTTAATGTACTACTCTTTTATTAATCTAGACTTAATACAGGGCAAAAGTAAAAATAAATGGATATATAGAGCTTTTAATTTAGATATCCTTGCCTAGCTGGTTTGCATTTTGGAGATAGATATTATTGCTACTACTGCATTCCTTTTTGCGAGCACTTTCATTTTATTAAGTTATAACCTCATCTGCTTTAAAGGGGCAATCAGAGTTGACAAAACCAAGCAAATTAATATTGGCCACTCCATTATTCCATATTTGCATATAATGCATAATAAGTCTTATGGCAGTATTTTTTTTTTATAATAACATTTTGGCCAGTATCAATTCTAGTTCACAATATGCTTAACAAAAGCTTGTATACATGGGAGTTCAATGTTAAACATAAGTTTCCTGAAAATATTCTCTAACATTGCTACTAACTTTATCTCATGTGAAAAAGTGAGGATGATATGCAGGTAGAGTATGTTAAACAAGTATAAATACTAATAATGGAGTGCTTTAACATGTACTCATGATGATTTTACCAATTATGCATGTTTTGCCTGCTTATCACCCTCCATTGTGTCCTTGTTTAGTCGCAGCACACCAGGTGCATCTCTCAGTCACTGCCCTGCTGAGCCCCATCAAGTTCTTGTGCATTGCTTCAGTGACCCTAACCCTATTCATCACTGCATCTATCATCCCTTTCTTGTGCTTTCAACCTTTCTCAGCATCAGAGTCTTCTCTAGGGAATCCTGCTGTCTCATAATATGGCCAAAATATGTTAGCCTCAGCCTCGTGATCAAACATTCCAGTGAACAATTTGTTTTGATTTGCTGGGGTATTATTGGATTTTCTTTCAGTCAAAGGGACTCTAATTAGTTTTCTTCAACACCACAATTCAAATGAGTCAATTCTGCGGCGCTCAGACTTCTTTATGGTCCAGCTCTCACATCCATATGTTACTACTGGGAATACCATAGTTCTAACTATGCAGACCTTTGTTGATAGTTTAATATCTTTACTTTTTACTACCTTGTCCAAGATTACCACAGCTTTCATCCTCAAAAGCAAACATCTTTTAATCATGAATACAGTCACCATCTGAAGAGATCTTGAAGCTCAGGAAAATCAAATCTGTCACTGCCTCCACTTCTTCCCCATCTATTTGCCAGGAAGTGTGATTACTATTTGCCATGATCTTTTCAGTCAATTTGTATAAGGAGTAGAGACATAACATGGTATACATATCTAGATTATGTTATACAAGCTCAATTTTTTAAATGTTACAGTACAATCACATATTATAATTGTCCTGCTACGAGTCGTCGTCACGCCGTTTACGATTTAGTGGGCTTAGCGATGAGCGCCACAGGCTCTCATCGCCCGGCGAGCCTCGCGCAGTGAGGCGAGCCGTTAAACTGTAGCACTTTGGCAATAAGAGCCACAGGCGCTCATTGCAGGCGAGGCGAGCCGTTAATACGGAGCACTTTGGCAATGAGCGCCGCAGGCGCTCATTGCAGGCGAGCCGTTAATACGGAGCACACGCAAGGCTCGCCGTTAAAACGTAGCAAAAAAATACGGCTGCAACTCGCGAACATAAAAAAAAAAAAAAAACACAATAAATACACAGCACATACATAAAAACCTTACCGACAGCAAGAGGGAGCATCCACGACCTCAAAAAAGCAAGTTACACCTTGATTTACCTCAAAATAAAAAAATGTAGACATTAAAAAAAACGATAAGCGAGAGAAAAAATGGCGGCCGAACAAAATGAAAACGAGGCTACTGCACTCTCACCACGAAAAACACTTACGGATAATCCGATAAGACGCATACCACACATTTCCGGGTTAATACAGATTTCCCGCCTTTGTCTCACACCGACTCCGATTTCCCGCCAAAACAACGCATTGGCCTCGCGGAACAGCGTATTTCCCACCGAAAACAATGCATTTGTCTTGCGGAACAGTGTTTTTCCTGCCTAAAACAATGCATTTGTCTCGCTCACAAAGCCTATATATAGGGCACACTTCGCACATAACTGACACTTTCTCCTCAGGTGATGACAGTCTGACTGGACATTTTCTGATGCTGGAAAATCGCAAGAGATTGATAGCTCTTCAGGATACTGATTCAGCAAGATTACATTACAAAAGGTACATATCATTAAGTATCATTAATTAATTATTATATTATTAGTTACTTAATAAAGAAATTTAAACAGTAAAGGGAATTTAATTAATTAATTAAAAATAATATTGGGTTTAACTGTCTAAAACAATTGTAAATAATAATGATAATGTACATTAAATAATTAATTAATTAATCATTAATATCAAAGTGACTTAACGTTTAAGAATGTCCATAAAAAAGAAACACATTTATTCATTAATTAATAATGTACATTAAATTAATAATTAATTGGTTATATATTGTGCTTACCTGTGTCAAAGAATTGTAAATAACCTTTCTAATGTACTTTATTTAATTAATTAATTAATCATTACTAATCAGTAATATCAAAAAAGCTTAACGTTTAAGAATGTGCATAAAACAAGAAACACATTGCTTCATTAATTAATAATGTACATTATTTTAATAATTTACTTCTTACATATTTACTATAAAATAACCCCCCCCCAAACAAAAATATATATACTCATGTTTACGTCTTGATGTTAAATTTAGTCAGAAATTTATTTAATATTAATGAACATTAATTGATTGTTATTTCATTAGTAATGTACATTCTTTTAATAATTAAGTTGTAACAGACTCATTTCAAAATACCCACCCCCCCAAAAAATAAATAAAGGGAATATACTCATGCTTACATCTTGACATTATATTTAGTCAGACATTAATTTAAGATTAATAGACATTAATTGACTGTCATTTAAAGACTAACAGCAATATGGATTGTATGTTTTAAGCTATGCTAACATAGCTGTGTTCATGATGATTAATTGATATATTTATTTTATGTTTTTAATTGATATATTTATTTTATGTTTTTAATCTATGCAAAAATGTCTATGTTCAGCCTGATTGATTGATACGGATGTTAACATATTATACATTAAATTTACAATTTGCTATAATTGCAGTTGAGCGGGACCTGAATGAACACAGAAAGTGATGCTTGCAACCATTGAACTTCAGGAAGATAATTTGGACAAGTATAGAATTTTAATTATATTAGTATAGGAACATATTAAAGAATATGCTTTCAGGTTTTTAATGTATACAAATATATGTCTCTTGATTGATGTTCATTTAATGATATGGATGAAGCCAAATATTACAAAGATTCTCAAATTTATTTTACAGTTTATTGCAATCTCAAAGTGAATAAACACACAGCGTGACCTTTGCAGACTTTGAACAACATCAAGATCATCTTCACAGGTAAAACATTTAATTTTGTACTGATGCATCAAAAAAGCCTATCTTAATAAATTTTAACATGCACTTATGTAAAGTTGAATAGACAATACGAAGTAATACGAATATTTAACAAAAAGAAGAAGCTTAATTAAAGACAAAGTATTGATTCAGGGAGTAATCTGATCGCTAGTTAATGGGGTCAGGAAGGAATTAATTTTTTTCCCTCTAAGATACAATTGTAAAACTTTGAATGGGGGTTTTTATTGTTTGCCTTCCTCTGGATTCAATGCTAATTTAGTTTAACAAGAGTTTAAGAAAAATGTTACAAATGAAAAAAAAAATGTTATTCAGAAAAAAATGTACTTACAGTTAATATAGTCTACAGTTACTAAGCGATAAATATCAATTGAAAAGTGTTAGTATTGTTAAAAGAATGTTGAAAGATTGTTTAATATACAAGTTGCCTGTTACAAAATTTAATGTTAGACTTTACAATATGTATGCATTAAAAAGTACAATATGAAATATTAAAAAGTAAGACATTATTATATTGTTATTGAAAATAAAAATAAAAAATGTGAATATAAGTTGAAAGTTACAAAAAATAAAAAGTTAAAAAAATTAATGTGTATTTCTTTTTAGAAAAAAAAAAAGGGACAAAGGGAGCAGACTCATTTTGTGTTGCAAACAAATTTCACAACATTTAATTTTTATTGACCGTCATTTTTTGACAGGCAAGTCGCTAGTTTAATATAAAAGTCACAAGCATTTTAACATTACATTTCATTGGTCTTTTTAGCATTGACCAGCAGGTCAGTTTTTGCACTTATACCCTCTTCTTATACCCTCATCAATAGGTCATTTAGTTCTTCATCACTTTCAGCCATCAAAGTAGTATCATCAGCGTATCTGAGGTTGTGAGTGTTAATTAATTATTGTTTTAAGTTAGAAGAAGAGAGGGATGATCCTTTCATATGATGTATGCGAAATTTTATGCTCAATTATCTATCACTTCCATTTTTTTAATAACAGCAAATGTTAAGATATTTTATATGAGAGCCTTTCATTTAAGCAATTACTAGGACCTTTGCTGCTGTGTCCCTTTTATAGCTCTTGCCTTCACAAAGCCAGTTAGTATTTCTATGGCAAGTTTACAGACCATCACTCCTTAACTTCATTGTCAGAAATAGATTTTTGCAACAGGATTTTCTTAAGCTACCAATAAAGAAATTGCCATGATGGATTGGCTTAACACAATTAGCATTTTTTTTATAGTTAGGATAAGAAATTTCCAGTATCTATCGCACTAAGATTATCTCTAGTGTAGGGGCAGAGTCATTATAGAAATTAATTGGTTTTGCTATTTCTGCTGTTTAAGAATATTTTTTTTTATTCCATGCAGAGATTATGGGTTTTAACCATTATTACTGTACATTGTTAATCAACTCTTGCTCTTTTTGGAAGACCAGCAGGAAACTGATTAACTAAAATAAGAGTCCATTCTGGATCTAGAGAGAGGTCATTGTTCATCTTCAGCAAGACCAACTGTTATAATTAATAACCATGCTCAAGAAGTCATCTAACATTTAGCATGGGGCCAATATATGATTAATAGCACTGACAACTACACTGCTCATGTGGAGATGAAATCTCTAGCATTTGAATAAAATACATTTTATTGTTGGGGGTATAATTTTTGCAGAGCTTTTAAAATAAATGGCAGATTTCATCACTGTGAATTGCCTAAAACATATTCAAAGCTATGTCATGTTTAAGCAAGCCTATCAACATTTCAAATGACCAGAAAAAGTATCACTGGTAGGTAATGTTACCCCATTCTGTACAAAGCATAAACTAGATCTAAGAGATACACATACTTAATATGTGCTCAAGAAGCCATAAGGGACATATATTTTGCAAAACTAATACTTAGGACTTTCTTCTAAAACTTAAAAACAACAGGATGAACCTATGACATGTGAAGAGTGGAAAAATGAGGGGTAAGGGCATTTCCCCATTAAAATCACACCAAAATCCAAAAGGGAGGTATGGTATAAAGCAGTAGTTCCCAAACCTCTCCTCAAGGCTCCCCAGACAGGTCCGGTTTTCGATTTAACCGTGTGAAAACAGGAGAGACAATTAGAGGCTCCTGTTGTATACTAATTGCCTCACCTGTGTGCACACACTGTTAAATCAAAAACCTTACCTGTCTGAAGAGCCTTGATGAGAGGTTTGAGAGCCACTGGTATAAAGGATTCTACACTGAATCAAAATATAACTCTTTTTATAATACTTATAAACATTTTTGTTAAATATGTTAGATATTTTGGGCTTACTTGATTTATTTTGCCAACCATATTGCTCAGTTTAGGGACATACATTTTCCATCATTGATATCCTCCTCCATCTTCCTAAGTTGGAGTGTCCACCTTTCTTCCTGTTTTCTCTCATTATAGATGCCATATTGCTCAGCTAAGCCTTAAAACCATGCCCAGGGAGAGGGAGATGACACAAATGATGTCTCCTGCTTCTCAGACTCATATCATTGTCAGCTGCACGAGACAGCTGTAGTGTGACCCCCTCTCCTGCAGACATGGTTTCATGGCACAGCTGTGCAAGATGGCACATCTCATGAGAAAAAACAGAAAAAAAGAAGAGGCTACAAAAGATATGAATCACATTGAGGAGGAAAAAATACTTAATCTAGTTAAAACATTTATATAAAACAAATATATTTTTTACTCCATTCCCTTCACTGAAAACAGTATTATTATGAGTATTTTTTAGATTGGACTATCAGTAAAGAAGATGTTTAACTTGATTCAAAACTGGGTGCACATTTTTTGTTTGGTTCTGGTGTTTATATTCTCACACATTTCTTTATTTGCTATATATACCCTGTTATTGAGGTAAAAGAATACTTGGTATCAAAACAAAAGTGAGTAATGCTTTTCCAGAATTGGAGTAATTAGTAGTAGATATTTAAGTAAGATAGAATCTAGTAACTCAACTTGTTATAAAAACAATCCCTAATATACAAAGGTGTATAGGAATTGTGCTAATAATGTACATTTAGCAGCAAAAGGTTAAATAACATTTCAAACAAAATAAACTGTGAATAAATTACTATGTAACCAGGAAAACTTATGTTAGGCACAAAGTACTTGGACAGATATAACATTGCAGAATTTGGCTATTCAGTTATTAACCCATTGTGCATTTTTGACTATGATAAAGGAGGGCTAGAGCTGCACATTTTCATTGAACAGCAGGGTGCTGCCTTAATGTTGTTGATATAGTGGCATAGCATAGGCATATGTGCTGTCGCATTTCTATCTGTAAATATGTCTGAGATATTTTAACTTACCATATATATTCATTATATATATTCGTTGCTATGTTATATAGTTGTATGTGGTAATCTTAGGATGATTATAGAGCAAAGAAAAATGTGGAAGAGTACCTGTGGTATTTTGGCATATGATGGACCCAGAGCAACATAAAACATAAATGTACTACTATATTAGCTCTATAAAAATGTTAAAAAAGCAATGATATATCCAAGGTTCTACGTATACCCCCACCTACATAAAGGTGAAGCAAAGGTCTTCAACAAACGAGCAAAGGGTTAAAAAGCAGTTCATAAAATAAAAGTATAAACTCTTGATTTTGTGTTGCTGTATGGGACAGCCTGAAAAAGTAGGAATAAGGTGATTTTCATATGGTCATATGATACACTCCCTTACGAGGAAAGGAGTCTAGCAGATAAATACTGTTGGATAGCCTGTTTGCTTGAAGCATGGCCAGGCTTTTAATCAAGGAGCCACATCTCCTGACAGATCATGAACCCAATATCTTAGTCAATGCGCCATGGGCAGCTGTCCAAGGTACTGAAGATTTTTCTTACTGCTGCAAACACTTAATATTACTTACAGTACACCATTGAAGATTATAATATTTTACATACAGAAATATTTCTGTCATAAAAAATGCTAGGTGGATTCCTCAGAATTTAAAAACATTAGTTTAATTACTGTTTATAATGTGTATGAAATGCACGCACATGCAAGAAGACCTTTGATTCCAGAATAATTTGATGTTTGCCCTGTAAAATAAGGTTAAATATCTAATAAAAAAAGCATGAGATGTTATGTGAATATCTGATTAAAATGGAACAGAACATGCATAATTTAATAAAGCAGCTCATAGAATGTTTACATTTTATAATATTAATCAATGTCAACCAGTACAAAACTGTGCCCTTACGATACCATAAAAAATTTATGTCAACTAGTATGTGCTTTTGGGAGAGTAGTTTGCAGGGTCCCAATCTGTATGAGGAGATTAAACATATGTTTTGGCTCACAAACATTTTTTACCTTCAGCATAATACATGCAAAATCTAATAGTGCACACTCAATAAAAGTAATATCAAAATATGTGAACGCCAGTTTAAAAAAGTAATACAATTTAGTGCAAAATGTTCTTTCCATTTCAAACTGATGAATATTTTTTCAGTTATAAATGATGTGTCTACAAAATAAAATTATCTCATCATAATATTCAAAATAACACAGGACTATGGGCTTTATACTAATTTCCGAAAAACCTTTTATGAGTGACGTTGCTATTCCTCCATCCCTAAAAATCCTACTGGTCACTGCTACTAGTGAACTGCACAACAAAGCCAAAAAGCAAGGCATACATCTCCGCTGATTTTGCACTGACAATAAATTACAAGTTACTCCCTTACTCTTTGACACCAAAACCCTATGCTAATAAGACTTTACGGTTCACTCACAAATAAGGGCACCACCGTAACTGCAAAAAAATTAAGAAAATGTTATGTGTACCAAAGATCATTTGCAAGTAGTTTTAAAAACTTTGCTGCGTCCCGATACGGCAGTTAAAATGACAGTATAGCCCCAAAAAACACAAAAAAATTATGACCTTTCAACATGTGTAATTATAAAATACGATATGTTATTATTATGCCTGTTTTGTTATACAACATCCAGGGTAACACACAATCCAGCACTCAAAGGGTTAATACATGTAACAAAACCACGTTGGCTAGGCACAAATGCTCCAATGCATTGTCTATAAATATATCATATTTAAACACAAAATAAACACATCTTTATCTATTGAAGCTATAAATACAATTGTCACATCTTTTTAATAGCAAAATATTATATTAATTATAGAATAGAAAAAAAATATATATATATATAATTTGTCCTTGCCGCAATAGTTACAGCACTTGTTACAACTTCTCACTCATTTTAATATTCATGACATCTGCATTTCTTATTGGCTACTAGAGCCCTGTCTCATCCCTAATGCTTGATTCTTGTACACCCTACACAGAAATCTGTTGTGTCTATGGCAGGATTTACAGATGTGCACTGAGTGCCCTAACCTGGGGAGTAAAATATTTAAATTAGTCTATAACTTGGGGAAAAAATAGCTCCCGCAGCATATTTTCGTCAGTGCCCTAACTTTGAGCACTTGATTTACATGGAATTTACACTGTAGCAATGTCTATACAGTACCATATCACAAAAAGATACCTACCAGTATTTGATACCACAGAAGTAAAATATCTCCTACTGCTAACCATTAAGCTACCACTATCATTATGACAGTATCATAAACATAATCTTAAAGTGCTTTACTGCCACCCTAACTCGTCCCCTTCTACAACCCTGCACTGATCTTACTCTGCTTTATATTCTGCATTATAAGTACAATCAGGCATCTAATTCAGGGATGTAGATCAATGTATTCATCTGTTTACAAAATGCAAATAAATCACTATACTGGATAAATGAATTGTAATTTTAAGTCTGTACAAAATGTAAAGCACACAAAGTCTAGTCATGAGTGAAAATAAAACTTGTATTGAATATGTTAAATATAAACTTCTTTATTATTTTCTTTGGCAGATTATTGAGGGCTACAATGGTGCTTTATTTTCTATTTGCAGTAACATTCAAAGCTTCTGAAGTACTCAGTACACAAATACATTTCAACAGAATTACCACATTTCTAGCAAATTCCTGTACAGAGTGACAGTGTGTCCTGCCAATAACTTCCAAACCACACAAGCTGTGAAGGCACAGTAGGTCCTTTTACAGATTAAGCTTGGTTACTGTTTATAGATTGAAGAAGTCACAGGATAAAACCTCTGGTTGTTCTCACTCAAAATTAGATTTATTGACATCACTTTTAAAGAAGCCAAATATGCTGGATTTGAAACCGAGCAATAAAACTGTGGACATTTTCTAAATTGCATTCCAGAAAAAGAATATAAGCAAACTAAAATATAACATAATGTTAACAAATATAAAAATGTATATAGTTTTATATCTGTTTAGTGGTTTATAGTTGGTTTTGCCATTATATATCTTTCTTTTTGTTTTCATAGCTATGCATTCACTCTCGCCTCCAAGACTTTTTCACACTATCTTCCGGGTTTTATGGCTTCAGACATCCCCTAAAACACATCTGGTCAGAAAAGTAACCTACTTGCAGTACACTTTTAAAATATATAAAACACATACTACACTGCTGATACTTCTTTCCACCATAAATCTACCTTGCTCTGTTGTCTCACCCGCATAATCATCTTGCCATCCTAGATTTTAAACTATAAAGAGCTGGGACCTCAATGACTTGTCGTATATATGTGTATACATGTATATATACTGTGGAGGACTTTTATCACTTTTGCCCACCATATGCTAGATGATGATGGGTTAATAGCTGTCCTACAAATCTATAGCAGGAGTTAGGTACCAGACCCACACTGATGAGATCCATTTAAAAACAAAATACCTGTCTGTGGGTAGGTCTCCTAACTTGTTCATAATTAATCCGATACTGTGATTAAAAGCTGTGTTATTTAGCAGGTCCATACTATAAGGAGCCTTGTATAAAATAGTATTTAATTACAGAGTGAAAATGCATCTTGCACTCATGTGCATGTCCCTGCCCAGTCTTTGCAGTATTGTGAGCAGAAAATATATTTTAAGGCATTTTTTAGAGATTCAAACGTGAACACAATGGTACTATTTATTTACTATATATATCTATACTAGCGACTTGCCTGTCAAAAAATGACGATCAATAAATTTTGAAGCCATGGCAATGCTGTTTGCCACACAATGCGAAGGTTTTTGTACTGTGAGGACCTTCGGCGCTCATTGCGATCCTCTCCCCTGGTGTACTTTTGCTCCTCTGAGCAGCCTCTGTGCTCATCACAAAGACAGATACATATGTCTATATTTTTTATAAATAATAATCAATTAATTAAGTTACTTAATGAATTAATCTACTTTACCTATTTGTAATTAATATATCCATCAATCAATAGCCTGAAGAGCTAACAATCTTTTTTCATTTTCCCGCAGCATATAATGTAGGCTGTGTGCGCGATGGCAAACCGTTGGTTTATTTGTGTAAAGCGCTACTGTAATGTTGTGATGTGCAAGTTCGGAGTGTAAAGTAGCGGTTCGCGAGTATTTGGCGTCCTTTGTAGTAGTGTATTTTGTATCTCATACGTTCCTGTGTGAAAGTGGTACGCGGTTGGCGGTGTGTTGCGCGGTCCCGGGTCGTGTAGAATCATTTTCATTTTTTTTTCTTGCTTAGCTGATTTTCAAGTGCCGAAACTCTTTAAAATCGACTTAAATTCGCGTTCCACCTCACTACCAGACGTCCTGGCTGTTCCCCCGTGCGGTGTGTGATGTTTTAGTTGTTTTTTGTTTGTTTTTTGTGTTTTTTGTGTATTTAGTTTTTTGCGGTTCGGCGTTAACTTCGTATTTTTCCTACCTTTTTTTTATTTTCTAAGTCCCGCGTCTCATATTTTTTTTTTCTAAGTCCCGGGTCTTGTGATGTTTTTTTTTTCTAAGTTGTGCGTTCGTCAACTGCTTGCAGCCTAACAGCCTTCTTAAATTGCGAATCGGGCCTTCGGCGCTCATCGCCTAAGTATTGCAAGTTAATGGCTCGTCTCGCTATGCGTCAACGCTCTGAGCGCCTTCTGTGCTCACCACCTAAGGGCTCCAAGTTAACGGCGCGGAGGGGGGAAGAAACAGGGGAGTGAGAGGATAGGGGAAGAGACAGGGGAGTGAGAGGAGGGGGAAGAGACACAGGGGAGGGAGAGGAGGGGGAAGATACACAGGGGAGGGAAATGGGGGGAAACAAGGGAGACCCGAGGGAGGGGGGAAGAGACAGAGGGGGGACGGGGGGAAAGAGACACAGGGGAGGGGGGATAAAACACAGGGGAGGGGGGATAAAGCACAGAAGAGGGAGAGGGGGGGAAAGACACAGGTGAGGGGGAAAGAGACACATAGAAGGGATGGGGTTAAAAACACAGGGGGGAAGGAGACACAAAGGAGGGAGAGGAGGGGGGAAATGAGACACGAGGGAGGAAGTAGACATGGGGAGAGACTCGCAATAAGCACCAAAGGCGCTCATTGCAAGGCCCGTGATGAGCTCCTAAGGCGCTCATCGCAAAGCCAATAAAGTAGAGGGTGGGAGAGGTAGAGGGGGGAGGATCACAATGAGCGCCAAAGGCGCTCATTGCGAGGCCCATGATGAGGCCGCGTCTCATCGCGAGGCCAGTAAAGTAGAGGGGAAGGCTCCCATTGTGTGGCAAACAGCATTACCAGGCTTAACTTTTCATTGCCATCATTTTTGACAGGCAAGTCGCTAGTATATATATAATGGCAATTTCTGTTGCATATTAATAATAATTTATTTCACTTGTATATTCCCTATCACTAAGGTACCATAAACACACAGATAAAATATGTACATGCATACAATGCAGATAAGATGAGATAGCACATTGTACATATTGGTGCAGAAGGAGATAAGGATGCTGCTCTTATGAGAGTAATCCCTTGCGTTATATCTTTACCACGTAATCTCATACCTCATGCTTAATAAATTAAAAGTTATATAATACTGTACATTTACTAGTTTCCTTTATATTGTTATTTGGTCTCTTAGATGCCACCCTGGTTATCATTGTGCTCCTTGCATCTCAACTTCAATTTCTCTATTTAATATTAAAGAACCACTGTGGCCATACAGGTTTTTAGAATATTAAAAAAAAAGCTAATGCATGCTCCAATTTATTACCTTTTATATGCAACTAGGAAATTGCCCATCAAAAATGACTGGAGTAAAATTATAAGTCTGGCAATGCTGTTTGCCACACAATGCAAGGATATGGCCCCTCTGTGCCCCTTTGGCATTCATTGGGAGCCACTTCCCCCATGTAATTTACAGGCCCCTTCGCCCCTCATCCTGGGGCCTGTAAATTACATTGTGAGCCTCTCCCCCCTCGTGTATTTTAGGGGCCTCACGATGACTGCTACTACCTTGGGTTAGGAGTTAAGGGTTAAGTGTTACTGCCTTGGATTAAGTGGTACTGTATTGCATTGTACGTGTTAGGTATTGTTTGAGCTTGTTTTTACATCCTTCGTCCTGATTTCACGTCCTTCGGCCTCATTTTCGTTGGGTTTATGCTTTTTTGGCCGTCATTTTTTTCCCTTTTTTAGAAAACGCTAAATATGCCTCAAATGAACATGCAACCTTACTCACGGGCTCCCTGTCTCTCCCCCTGGGCTATGGGTGAGTGTGTAAATTAATTTGAGGCATAATTGTTGTTTTTAACAGTTCTTTGGAGTTCCTTAGTTCAGCCCTTAAATAATTTTCCAAGGCCCACAGTCCATCTACGTCCTTCGGTTCCGAAGTCCTACAGGCCGTAATTTTGTGCACCACGCTAAGTCCTACGGTCCTGTGTGGTTCTACTGCTCACCTCGCTTTGCGACGCTTGCAGTGCAATGAGTTCGTTTGGCGCTCATTGCAGCCTAAGTCCCGCGTGCTTCAACTGTTCGCCTCGCTTTGCGAGGCTCGCAGTGCAATGAGCGACTTCAGCCTTCGGTACTCATTGCAGCCTGTCCCGTGTGGTTGACGGCTCACCTCGCTTCACGAGGCAGCAATATTTCAGCCTAAGCCCTGCATGGTCGCCGGCTCACCTCGCTTTGCGAGGCTCGCAAAGCATTGACAACTTCGTAAGCGTTCTGAGCAGCCCCGCAGATCCACAACTATTCTAGTGATTGTACAGCTGTGGAATCTACCATTATGATTTCAGCAGCTCAACTTCCTCATGTAAATTTGACTACAAAGGAAGTGTCTGACAGCAAAACAAGAATGTGGCAGTTACATCTGCCAGTGTTCTCAGCAAGACTAAAATGAATTACACACCCTCCAGAGACGAAGAGAAAGTAACAGACAGCAGCAGACAAGAACAAAATGAAAGCCTGCAGTAAATAATAATTGCAAGGTTGTGATTGTTTATTTATTTTTTGCTTTCTACAAACATTTCAAAATACCATATAGAAATGTAATGGTCCACAGTGGTCCTTTAAGGTGAATAAATGTGATGGTAACAGTACTAGCTTTTGGGTATAACCAAACCACTTTAATCTGTCCATTAATGCACAGTGAGAAAATGGCATCTAAAAAACTATTCTTTATAATGTAGGCTATGAGACACTTTTATACTATTTACCATTAATTAGTATGATTATTTTGTAACCCCACATTGCTATTAGGACGTTACAAAGCAGTCATATTCTAAGTACAGAAATGCTGCTGAAGGCAAAATGTTCTGTCAGCTCTGTGATTCCTGGTGTAAAATTTGACAAGCCCTTTCCTTGTCCACATACATTCCTGACAGTAACCTGTGGCAGGTAATTAATTCGCCACATTTCCTGTCAAATCCTCAGTTAATACCTGCATTCATGACAGTACTAATTTGAGAGAACACAATTTCATACAGCTGTGCTGCATTATCTTTTATATATTTTGTGTGGAAACTGGAGCACATCGACAATATTACTTTATAAGGATTAATGTAATATTTTGGTTTAATTAAGCAATGTTCATACAAGATGGCAGCACAGTCCTACCATGGGAAACACACACAGCGTGTGCTGCATATTCGCATAGCAGCATGCCATATCCAATATTACACTGCACAATAACTTACCATCCTGTGTTTAATGCAGTATTTAAGAAAGCTCATTAGCACAGCCGTGCTAATGAATGGAACTGTGCACTTTGTAATATACTATTTAAAAAAAATCCATCTGCTTGCTCTGCATTTTAAATGATCTGTTTCTCTAAGTATATCACATTATCAATTAGCATGCGACATTGCATTTGCTGCAGGATAGGTAAACATGTGCTTTCATTTTTATGGCAAACTTAATATACTAAGAATACATTTATATTTGTAAGGTAAATGTATTATCTTGAGACAGAAGAATTTTTAATGACTTTAAGACTGATATATAATAATGGGAAAATGGTATATATTTATATATACAGCATATATGAAATGATCCATGGGAAGCTCTGGCAGTTTATTAAAGGGCTATTTACGTCACTGTATGTGCTCTTCATGGTGTGAAAGAGCACATAATTATATGTTAAAATGATCTATTTTTTAATTAAATTAATAACAGATAAAAATCTAATGATTTAAGTCTGTTTACATACAAAGTGTATCCTGCCGACTGACTGTTGCATGAGTAATAACAGATAGTTGAGAACTTGGTGAAAACATGATTAATAGCAGTGTCTCCCTGGACTCAGGACAGCACCTGTTTAGATGAGTCCAATATTTCATGCCGCACAGATAGATATGGTAAGGGTTATATTTTTGTTTGTTAGGATCATGGCATAGAACTGCATGAACACCCACCGAGCACAGATCACAGAGCTCTGACCCATCCTTCATTGCTTAAATTCCAGAGAGGCAAGAGAGCAAAAACCTGAATTTTTGGCCAGTATGGAAAAATAGAAGTTTGACAAAAATCTTATAATTGACGTGAATGGCTGACATACCCCTACAACCTCATTGGTTGTAGTCAGATCCCAAAAAGAGGTTAAAACATTGAGCTACTAAATAAAATATTTACAATACCAAGACCTGTAATATGCTGGCTCATTCTTGTACATATATAAACACCTATACACACATAAACATTCACATGATCATTTAAACACACATGCATGTACCCTCAAGCAAAAATGTATTCACAGATATGTGCATGCACACACTCTCAAACATGTATATTACTTCTGCATGCAATTTTGGTTCAGTTTCCCATACACACATGCATCATCTCTCATAAGTATGTACCTTTGCACTTATGCACTCTCTCTTATGCCCAAATCCTTGCACACTCACGCAGCTCCAGTATCACTTTCTGTTCAATATGTCAGAGAGTCACTATATTTCTGCGCCATTCTCAATATTGCAATATTGCAAACAAAAACCATTCCATTGGAAATTACGAGAGCAATGATTAGGCAATGTAATTATTCATATTTAGTTAGTATTCAGGATAAAGTTCCACCATATAGGTATAGGGCGGGAAAGAGACACAGAGGAGGGGGGAGAGACACAGGGGAGGGATAGGGCGGGAAAGAGACACCGAGGAGGGAGAGGGGGGAAGAGACACAGGGGAAGGATAGGGCGGGAAAGAGACACAGAGGAGGGGAGAGACACAGGGGAGGGATATGGCGGGAAAGAGACACAGAGGAGGGAGAGGGGGAAGAGACACAGGGGAGGGATAGGGCAGGAAAGAGACACAGAGGAGGGAGAGGGGGGAAGAGACACAGGGGAGGTATAGGCCGGGAAAGAGACACAGAGGAGGGGGAGAGACACAGGGGAGGGATAGGGTGGAAAAGAGACACAGAGCAGGGAGAGGGGGGAAGAGACACAGGGGAGGGATAGGGCGGGAAAGAGACACAGAGGAGGGGGGAGACACAGGGGAGCGACAGGGCGGGAAAGAGACACAGAGGAGGGAGAGGGGGGAAGAGACACAGGGGAGGGATAGGGCAGGAAAGAGACACAGGGGAGGGGGACGAGCAAACGACTAGTTTATATATAAAAAGTACAATATGTAGTTAGCATATACAGGTCAGGTACTGATTATCCGGCATGCTCCATTCCAGGACCATGCCCGATTAATGATTTTACTGGACCAGGTTTAGGTTAATCGGGTAAAGCCACTAAATCCCTCACTGCCACCCCTAACCCTGTGTGCGGTCCTGTGCGGGCGTGCTCGAGGATTTGATCTGGGCACTGAATGACAACGGAAGCGGTCACTTCACTGTGGGAGAGAGGCTGCCAGATTACAGGAGGTGCCGGATTATCTGACCCCTGGTAATCAGAGTCGGACTAAAATGCAGTGGTTACATAATTCAGGAGGCCTAATTTACAGCAGGCAATTTCAAACTGTCTAACAAAGCTGATGTCTACATAGGTCTATGTTATATGAGTGGTAGCTTGAAGCTCTATGCAGAGGAGCTACACATAAGATGCAGATTCCAGTTCACAGTATGCAGTTCCCAAGGTAAGCAGAATTATGACACGCAATAAGTAAATTATATAAATTATAGTTTTGTATTAATAACAGTTGTTACCCATTTATCAATTAGAATGTATATTTAGAGAGCTGCGAAGCCCTTTAAATAACAGCTTCATTTCAATACCACTCAAATTATACCTGCTAAACCCAGGGCTAGACCTTGAAAATATAATCCCTAGTTCATTATTATGCAGACAGTTGTTATGTGGTGTGTGTATATAGTACAAGAAATTCAAGTATCGCTGTCACACGCCATTTAGACAAAGTATCTATGTAAATATTTTCTTTGTTGAAATATGTCCTGCAATTACAGCAATGTCAATATAACTAGCTCTCTAATTCTCTTATTACTGTACTGCGGCGTTTGAGAAACTGCAGCTGTTTCAAACCTTAATTGTTACTTAAAATAAAGAATAATCGTGGTGTTACAGCGGCAGTTAAATGTATTCTGACAAAATATCCTTCAGCCATTGCATTCACTCAGTTTACTCACAATTATGGCTTGATTGGTTAAGATTAGAGAGATAGAGATTTATTATTAGGTACCCCTAGAAGATAATGGGGGAGATTCTCTTAGCCTCACAGTATGCTTCTCAAAAGCTCCAATAAGAAAAATAAATAACAGCCTTATACAAATATATTACAGTCCTTTGATGCTTAGTGAATCTCACCCTCAATATCATACTGTGTTACTAGTATTATTATTATCAGGCTTTATTGTTATTTTAGTTTATATTGGTATTATATTAGTACTAGCGAATTGCCCGTCAAAAAATGACGGCAATGAAATTGTAAGTTGAGCTAATGCTGTTTGGTGTATAATAATAAAATAACTAATAGATTAATAAAGTAATATACTTTACCTATTTTTAAGTAATATATGCAGGAAGCATTGTGTTGAAGAGCTGACAATCTGTTTTGATGTTGCTGCAGCATTAGTGGTGTGGAGCTGCTGTGTATGAATGTGGTAGTCGTGTACTTCCACATTGTTCTAAAATGGCAGGTAATGTGTGGTTTTGCGTCTTAGCGGAATATCCGTAGGTTTTTTGTGGTGTTTTGCGAGTTTCTTGAGGTGTTTTGCGTGTTTAGAGTGCTGTAGCCTCGCTTTCGTTTTGTTCGGCGGCCATTTTTTCTCTCGCTTAGAGAATTTTTGAGTGTCTAAACTCTTTTATTTTGAGTTAAATGAAGGTGTAACTTTATTTTTTGAGGTCCTGGATGCTCCCTCTTGCTGTAGGTAAGCTTTTTATGTATGTGTTGTGTGTATTTATTGTGTTTTTAATTTTTTCCTGATCGCGGGTTGCGGACGATTTTTGCGAGGTCGTAATGGGTGGTAACACGTCTCGTATGTTGTTTGCGTTACGACATAAAGTTTGCGAGGGTCGCAGTTGCCGGCAAGGAGCGCCTTGCGTCGCGAGGGCCGCGGGCTCACTATGCAAGCCCGCAAACGTTAGCAACAACTCGTTTGCTCACAACTATATATGTGACTAGCGACTTGCCCGTCAAAAAATGACGGCAATGTGATGTATATGTTTGTGAAGTTGTTTAGTTATTTAAATATATTTTTGACCCTTGTAAGTATTGTGATATGAACATGTATTTTTGTAAAACGTTGATGTAATGGTTTTTAAAAATGAATTTTGTATCTGAAGAATTGTTCACTTTAATATACATAGAATCCAGAGGAAAGTAAAAAGTAAAAAGACTTTTTGCAACGTGCCGAATTTTAACATGAAGTTTAAAATATATGTAAGGAATAACCTTGAAAGTATATATTTTTAAAATTGAACTTTATTTTTTATGTAACTTTGGAATTTTTGCAAAACATTTGTGTAATTTTGAACATTATAAACAGGAACATAGTAAATACATTTTGTAACATAATTTTGAATTAAAAGTATTAACATTTGAATGTAAAAACAGTTTAACTTTAAATTAATCAGTATTAACATGCAATTTGTATTAGAATAATTGTTAAGTTTAATATACATTGAATGTAGAGGAAGGCATACAGTAAAAACTCTCCTTAAACCGTACGTAATTAAAGTAATTCATTACTGAGCACATAAACTGGCGATAAACATGAATGAAACATTAACATAGTGACTTAAAATTTTAACATAATTTTTCATAGAAATGCAAGGCAAGTATTTTGTGAGGCGAATTATCCATAAACATGACTTCCATTAATTATGACTGAATTAAACAACCAATTGTTTTGTATTTTTGAATGTTTTTCCAAAATGTTTGCATGGCTTTAGTTTGTATCCTGCAAAGTTATAGTACTTCATAGTAGACAATGTTTTTAGTAAAAATACGTCCATCTTCTAATAAATCACCTTGACTTTCATTGTTTTCAATGTAAACTTTAATAGCCTGTGGATTTTTGCACCGTGACAACGCAACGTACAATTGACCATGTGCAAAAACTGGTTCTTCCAAGTAAATACCCACAGATTTGAAAGTCTGACCTTGTGATTTATTAATGGTCATGGCAAATGCCATAATAATGGGAAATTGTCTTCTTTGAAGTATAAAAGGGAGACTACTTTCACTTGGTGCTAAATCTATTCTTGGTATGAAAACTCTCTCTCCTTTATGGGTCCCAGTTAAAATTTCAGCATCTATAAAATGGTCCTTTAATTGTTGAACAATTAATCTTGTGCCATTGCATAGGCCTTTTTTGGGGTTCATATTTCGCAGTAACATGATAATTGCACCTTTCTTTAGCTGCAAAATATGTGGTGGCATTCCAGAAGGAGTTAAAGAGTTAATGAATTCAGTTGAAAAGTTTGCCTGACTTTCATTGTCATCAGCAAGTACAGAATCAGCACTGTGATAATTTCTTTGTGGTGCATTAATTTTTTTTAAGATTTCATTATTGAGTATTAATGCATCTTTATTTTTACACGTCAGTATGACTTGGTTGGCAAGCTCAGAATATTCTTCGTTATTTATGCTCCCTTCAAATATAGCCGATATAATATCTTGTTGACAAATCATATGAGGTGGGATCTCTACAGTGTCGTCAGGTAAATGTAGTATTTTTTCTGTTCTTCCTTCTCCAATTTTAATAAGCCAATCATTGAAATCAGTTTGGCCTTCTGATCTCATATTTTGTTGCAGTTGAAGATGGGTAAAATGTTTCCATACTGTACTTGACTTTATACATGTTTCAATAATGTCTGTTCGATTTCCATGTACAACGACAGGTAATGTTTGTCTAAAATCGCCACCCAACAAAATTACCTTTCCACCAAATGGAAAAATATTATCCATGACTTCACGAAGCAAACGGTCAATACATTGGAGGGCATAGCATGACATCATTGTGGCCTCATCTATTATAATTAATTTACATTTCTTCAATTTCTTTGCTTGTAAGGATGTCATGCGAATATCTGACACTGAATTTTCCAAAATAGGCACTGGCAGTTTGAATCCACTATGAACAGTTCTTCCACCTTCTAATAAAAGTGCAGCAATTCCAGTAGTGGCAAACGCCATTGCTATTTGTCCTTGTGCTCGTACTGAACTCATTAATAAATTGTACAAATATGTTTTCCCTGATCCGCCAGGTCCATCAAGATAGAAATAACGCTCTGTCACCATGTCATCATCTATAGCATTTTTAATGGCATGAAATGCTTGCAATTGTAGTGTATTTAAAGTTGCAAGTCTTTCTTGTGTTCTTTCTGCTTGTAGTTGAATGTCATAGTCTTCAAAGTTAATGTCATCTATTAGACCTGGATCAGGCAAATTAAAACTTGCACAACTTAATCCATGAGTTAAAAAGACTTCTTGAATTTCCATTAAGGCTTTTAAGTGTGCAATGGGTTCATTGTATCGTCGCATAAAGTCTTCAGCCATATTACTTTTAAAAGTCTCCCACAAAGCTAATGCATTTGGAGCATTTGAGAAGATACAAATAAAAGCAAATTGTTCTCTCATCTGTCGTGGCATTTGACATTGTGCTGCTTCTTCTAAACATCTTTCCCACTCTGTATCATCAGCGAGTAAGTTTCTATTTCTTGCAGCTAAATGGAAGGATTCATATACAATGTCATTAACAGTTCTTAATTGTTCAAAACTTTGTGCTCCTGGAACATTTAAAAGTAATATCCGTAAGCAAAATCGTTCAACATCTCTTGGACTGACTGTGTAAATTCGTGGAATAATTTTATTGCCTCTGGTTTTTCTTGCTCTCCATAATCCATTCACAAAAACATAGTGATATGGAATTTCAATATATAAGTATTGTGTTGCTTGAGCATCAGTGGAATTTAATGCAAACCATGCAGTTAGTGTAGTGTGACGATCTTCACTTTGGGCCAATGCATTCATTTCATTTCCAGAATGGAAATAGACTAAATGTCGTTGTGGCAAATGTACTGCTAACCTATATACTGCATGTGATCTATCATGCATTTCAAATTTTAAAAGCCGCCACATAGCTTCTGGCGCACTGACATAGCGAGCATCTACATGAGATGCAAGTTCATCATGTACTAACTCACTACTTTCAGGGTTGTCTGCACTTTTGACGACTACAGTAGCTGCATCGTAACCTTTGTAAATATATTTGTAGACATATTTAATGGATTTGATGGAAGTGCAGGCTTCTACGTTGATGTGGGCGTTGTACTTCATGAGTAAATGTGGATTGTAGGGTACTACATATCTATTGTCCACTTTTTTTCCACGAATAATGGCACTATCTCCTTCTCTTCTTTATAAAGTGGATATCCATCACAATTGGCATATGTTTTGTCTCTATAATCTTTTGGAAAATCTTTTGAACATTGATTATTTTCCATACATGGTGATTGTGGATTAAGGTCTCCACAGGGTCCATGAATCATGCGATGAGTAACAATCTCATATAGTCTACCATATAGTTCTGGATCCGGTAGTTCAGCAACTATGACTGCATCCACTTTGGCCGAAGTATCTAATTTATCTTTCTCTTGAAGTATTATGAGAAGATGTGCATGTGGAAGGCCTCTTTTTTGAAATTCAATGGTATATACATAAGCAAGACATTTGCCAAATAACTGATTTATAGTAAAGTCACGTATTAATTCATTTAATTTTATCTTAAAAACTCTGGCTACTAAATCTGGTCGATCTGAAGCACTTTGTCCAAGAAGTAGATTTTGATGAATTTCGGGCCATTGTGGATTACATGTAAATGTCACAAATAAATCTGGTTTTCCAAATTTTGTCACAATAGCCATAGCATCATTGTATCTTTCTCTCATATTTCGAGGAGATCCTTGAAAGGAAGATGGTAAAATGATGGCTTTGCCAGCTGTCATGTCTCTGCTTGTAGCCACGTCAGCAACATAGTCCATGAGTCCACAATATTGTTCTACACGTAGTTTATCTTGTTGATATTTTATAAAGTTTAAATTATTTGCCTCAACTTGCAAATATGAATCAATAATCCATTGTTGTGTTAGTTTTCCACCACATAAAATGGGATTAAAATCATCTCTAATGGCAATTTGAGCAACTTTAAATTCAAGCATAGAAACATTATTTCGGATTCTGGCTTTAGCATTTGGGTAACTGGGAAGGGTTAATTTTGGTTGCCAACCTGCTTCTCCGTGTGGGAAAAAGATGGGATATGTCATTGGATCTAAATTTGGACTTAAGATATTAATATTAATAAATGGTTGGTCCTCATTTCTGGGATATACTCTAATGTCTCTTTGAAATGGTGGTTCTCCTTCATCATTGTGAAAGACCATTGCAACCTCATTTGATGTTGGCAAGTTATAACGACGTTTATCAGTATGTCTGTCTCTTTTAAGCACCATATTAACCTTTGGCATGGGTAATTGATGTCTTTGTGCATGAAGTAGTTGTTCATTTTCTACTTCTGCCAATTTTTTGTAAGCTTTACTGTAGGGATTGTTGTCCATAATGTTATTTAGCTCTATAAAAACACTGGGTAAGCATTTTTTATTTTCTTCCATCTGCATACGTTGGTCAACAGCTTCCATTGTATCTAGGACATATAGTTGAGCGAATTTTCTTTGCTCTCCTTCCTCTGGATGTAAATGTGAAGTCCGATGATAAATTTGTCCTTGGACTTTAAAACAGTAAGGACCATGTCCTGGTACATTAGCAGCCAATGTTGCCCCCATAGATGCAAATGATATGGCACTATTGTAGGATCTTATGTTTGTCTTAAAATTGTTGTAATTTGGAAAAGTAGGTTGAGTCATAATATTTAGTAAATAGGTTGGAAATTGTTTCCTTTGTGGAAGTTTGAACTTTCCTTTTTGACAACAACTAATAAATTGTCCATCTCGAGGTCTCTCCTGTTTAAAATAATAAGCCTCACAAAATTGACATTGAGTAGTCATGTCCCCACAACTATGAACCTCTACTGCTAAAGACTTCAGTAAAGGACAATTTGCAACGCATATTGGATGTTGACTTTGATATTCATCAGATGAAAAGTCATGAAATGTTTCAACAACAGGTTCTAAATGTTTAGTTTTTTTCGTAGCTTTTCTTGGTATATGTTGGACTTGTTCGGTTGAAATTTCCTGTAAGTTTTTAGTAAGAGTTTGTAAATGCTTTTTTTTTGTAGTTGTTTTTTTTGGTCTGTCTTGACTGGTATGTTGTAAAATGTCATCTGATGTTTTAGGAACAGTTTGTAAATGCTTTATTATTTTTTTATTTTTTTTGGTTGTATCTTTCATTTTTGCAGCTGATATTCTTTTATTTGCAAGTCTTTTGCGTTCTTTTTCTCTTCGAATTTCTTTCTCCTCCGGTGTCTGCTGGGCGGCCCATCTCTCTTGTCTTTCTCTAGTTTGACGTCTTTTCTTCTCTTCTTTGGTCTCGTTATCAGCCATATTAATCTGTAAACGGAAACAAATAAATGTAATTGTGTATATTTAAATTTGTAATTCCTGTTAAAGATTATTGTGCACAATTGTTGAAATAAAAGGCAAATCATGAATGTATCATTGATATTTAGTTAAATTTATAATTCCTGTCTTCAGTGGCTTAGAATTTGGGCAATGGAATACTGCTGTAAATAAGCATGTAACATATTTATTTAAAATAATGGTTTTATTTATTAAAAACTTTGTTTGTGGATACATATTTACGACTGCAAAACTTCTTTGCTGAAAAAAAAAGTGATGTGGTTATTGAGCTATGTATTGCATAGTAGCAATTGAAATAAAATAAGGGAGATAGTAAATTAATTATTTTATTTTTCTGTTGACACGGATGCAACTGAAAGCAGTTTCTTTAGTTTTATACTTTAGTACTTATTATAGTTTACCTTGGTTGAAGTGTGATTTAAATCCGAATGTTTGTTGGTCCTCGTTTCAAAATCGTTGTCCAATGGTGTGGTCCTCTGTTGGAAGTCCTCGCCCGATGGTGTGGTCCTGTGGCGATAGCCCCCGTCCGATATTGTGGTCCTGTGGCGATATCCCTCGTCCGATGTTGTGGTCCGTTGGTGAAAGTCCTCGTCCGATGGTCTGGTCCTGTGTTGAAATTCCTCGTCTGCTGGTCTGGTCCTGTGTTGAAATTCCTCGTCTGCTGGTCTAGTCCGAGTCCTCGTCCGATGGTCCGGTCCTGTGGAAAAAGTCCTCGTCCGATTGTCTTCACGCAGTATCTGTTGTAATGTAAAATAGAAAATGTTGTTTGAGTGAAATGTCTTTTAAATAAGTAAAAAATGTCTGAATTAGGCTGTATTGTATCATTTATGGTTATTTTTTTCAAAAAATTTTTTTGTAACTTTCTGTACAATCCCACGACTTTTGTTATTCTTATTTAAGGTTCTTAGTAAGGCTTGTGGGTTGTGATATATTAAATAAGAATATGAATTTATTTTGCTATGTGTTTATGTTAGTTTTTGTACAATCCTGTTTTGTGCGCACCACTTGTGGTATACTTATTTAACCTTTATTGGGATGGTTATAGTTAGTGAAACATGAAATAATATAATTAATGTAGTTTGCTATGTGTTTGTGTTAGTTTTTGACAATCCTGTTTGGTGGGCATCACTTGTGCAAAACTTATTTCTTCTTGATTGTACAGGTTATAGGTTGTTAAACATTAAAGAAGAATGTTAATATAGTTTGCTATGAGTTTGTGTGCTTTTTTATACAATGCTATTAGGTGCACAACACTTTTGTTATTCTTATTTTTTCTTCTTTGTAAGGCTTATAGGTTGTTAAACATTTAATAAAAAATTCTGTTTTGTGTGTAGCAGTTTGTGTGTTATTGAATTGCGATTTGGCTAATTGAATTGTGCCCTAAATAAGCACATAGCATATTATTTAAAATAATTTTGTAGTCATTGAAAAACTGTATTTTTGATATTTTTTTATTAACTAAAACCTTAGTTTTAAGCAATTGTTATGTTGTTATTTAGAGCCCTATTCAATTGGGCAAATTGCAATTGAATGAGGGCCTTTGTGTGTACCATATGTTGCATAGTTTGGCCCTCATTCAATTGCATATTTTACAATGTAATAGTACTCTAAGGCCGTAATTGAATTGCAATGTATAAATTTGAATAGGGTTGTAAATAAGCACATGACATATATTTGTTAAAATACAGTAAGGGCCTAAAAGTTCTTATTTATAGGCATATTTAATTGTCCAAAATAGCAATTGAATGAGGGCCTTTGGTTACTGCATTTGTTATATTGTGAGCTCCTTATTCAATTGTGTTTTGACCAATGGAATAGAGCTCAATATCAGCACAGAGCATATTTTTTTACGGAATTTTGTATTTAGTGAACTTGTATCCAAAAGGAACGTGTTCACAAAAGAAAAATTTCCTTTAAAAAATATGCTCTGTGCTTATATAGAGCCCTATTGAAATGGGCAAATCACATTTGAGTGAGGCACTTGGCCATTAAAGATATATAGGTCCTCATTGAATTGCAATTTTGCCAATTGAAGAGGGCTCTATATAATCACATAACATATTTCTTGAGCAAACTTTGTAGTTATTGAAAACCTTGATTGTGGTTAGAAGTTCAGTAACTAAAAAGTTCTGTATAAAAAAATATTATGTGCTTATATAGAGCTCTATTCAATTGAGAAAGTTGCAATTGAATAAGGCTCATGGTTATTTCTTGTTTATACTTAATACTTTACCTTGATAGAAGTTTTGAATGACAGACGGTGCCTTCCTGGCAATCTTAATCCGCCGGTCTTCTTGTAGTGTCTGTTTGAAAAAGAAAGTGAAATAGTTATTTGTATATTTATAATTTTTCATCTAGCAAAGCATGGCCTTTTGAGCATGTAATGTCTTGTTGTATCTTACCTCTTCAAATTTGTTGGTGTTCTTTAAAAGGGATTGTGCTTCACAGTGCACGGTGCAAATTGTTGAGAGACGCTGTTGATGCAGAGTCTGTTTGAATATTAAAAGAAATAGAAAGATTCAGCTTGATATGATCTATTGAATTGCAGTAAATGAATTCAATTAACCTTATTTTTTGTTGGTGTCTACACACATATGTCACATACATGAAGTGTACGTGTGACATATCAGTATACATGAGTCAAATTTAAATGGTTAAATTAACCTTATTTTTTATTTTTTTCTAACACACATAAATGTGTGTGTGTGAGATGTAACTATAGATGATACACATATATGTGCGTGTGACATATCAGTATACATGAGATCTAATGTCATTTAAATGTAGTTGTTTACTGATTTTGTTGTAAGCTAATTTTGTTGCATTGGCAATACACATAAATGTGCGTGTCACATGTCACTATACATTATACACATATACGTGCGTGTCACATGTTACTATGAAGGGGCAATACACAGAAATGTGCGTGTCAGATGTCACTATACATTATAGACAAATACGTGCGTGTCACATGTCACTATGAAGGGGCAATACACAGAAATGTGCGTGTCAGATGTCACTATACATTATAGACATATATGTGCGTGTCACATGTGACTATACATTATAGACATATATGTGCGTGTCAGAGGTCACTATACATAAAGCTCAGTTTAATTTTTTTTGTGAGCCTATACACATAAATGTGCAATACATGATGACTATATAAATCCTAGTTTATTTTTTTATTTGTTTGACCCGACCTGATAATAAAATGTAATATATTATAGCTTACCTGTCAGTTGTAATTTGCACAATGTAAAGTATTAAATTAGTAAAGAATTGTCTTCTCAAATAAGTAACTTTATTTGTTATTTTTTTCTAACACACATAAATGTGTGTGTGTGAGATGTAACTATAGATGATACACATATATGTGCGTGTGACATATTAGTATACATGAGATATAATGTCATTTAAATGTAGTTGTTTACTGATTTTGTTGTAAGCTAATTTTGTTGCATTGGCAATACACATAAATGTGCGTGTCACATGTCACTATACATTATAGACATATATGTCGGTGTCAGATGTCACTATGAAGGGGCAATACACAGAAATGTGCGTGTCAGATGTCACTATACATTATAGACATATATGTGCGTCTCACATGTCACTATACATTATACACATATACGTGCGTGTCACATGTCACTATGAAGGGGCAATACACATAAATGTGCGTGTCAGATGTCACTATACATTATAGACATATACGTGCGTGTCACATGTCACTATGAAGGGGCAATACACAGAAATGTGCGTGTCAGATGTCACTATACATTATAGACATATATGTGCGTGTCAGAGGTCACTATACATAAAGCTCAGTTTAATTATTTTTGTGAGCCTATACACATAAATGTGCAATACATGATGACTACATAAATCCTAGTTTATTTTTTTATTTGTTTGACCTGACCTGATAATAAAATGTAATATATTATAGCTTACCTGTCAGTTGTAATTTGCACAATGTAAAGTATTAAATTAGTAAAGAATTGTCTTCTCAAGTAAAAGCAGAAGTCACTCCGTTGATCACCTGAGGAGAAATGTATTTTTTAGTTGGAAATAGGCAGTATTTATAAACTTGTAGAAAGTTCTGGAAAGTGAGACCGTTAGAACGCAATACGCATGCGCTATTTGCGTTCCAGCTTACAATTTGCGTTCCATCCGCCATTTTAGGCGTATTACTGTTCAAAATGGTGTTTAATATGATTGTGATACGTTCCGCATAGTATGTGTTTCATTATTGCGAGTAAGTGTAGTGTAGTTACGTCTGAAGCCTCGTTTTCGTTTTGTTCGTCGGCCATTTTTTTCTCTCGCTTAGCGATGGTATTAGTGTTTAAAGTGTTTATTTTGATTTAAATGTAGGTGTAACTTGTTTTTTTGAGGTGCTGGCTGGTTCCTCTTGCTGTAGGTAAGCTTTTTATGTGTTTGTTGTGTGTCTTTGTTAAGTTTTAAATGTTTGTATGTCGGCGTGTTGCGTCCGATGTTTGCGAAGTCGTAATGTGTAGTAACGTGTCTCGTATGGTGTTTGCGTGTGTAGCCTCGTTTTCGTTTTATTCGTCGGCCATTTTTTGTGTCGCTTAACAAAGTATTTAGTGTCTAAACTCTTTTATTTTGAGTGCAATTAAGTTGTAAGTTGCATTTTTGAGGTCCTGGGTGCTTCCTGTTTGTGTAGGTAAGTTTTTTATGTATGTGCTGTGTGTATGTATTGTGTTTGTAATTTTGTAATGTTCGCGAGTTGCGTCCGAGTGTTGCGAGGCCGTAATGTGTATGAACGTGTGTCGTATGTTGTTTGTGAGTGTCGTAATGTGTGTGAACGTGTGTCGTATGTTGTTTGCGAGTGTCGTAATGTGTTGCGACGTAAATTTTTTTTTGCAAGGGTCGCAGTTGCTGCAACTGAAGACCTCGCTTTGCGAGGTCCTCAGGTGCTGGCATGGAGCGCCTGCGGCGCTCCAAGCCAGCAACTGAGGCCCTCGCTTCGCGAGGGTCCTCAGTTGCTGGCAAGGAGCGCCTTCGGCGCTCCCTGCCAGCAACTGAGAACCTGGCACAGTGCCCTCGCTACGCGCGGCCCGCGACTCGCTGCGCGAGCCGCGGCCCTCGTTACGCGCGGCCCGCGACTCGCTGCGCGAGTCGCGGCCCTCGCTTTGCGAGGCCCGCGACTCGCTGCGCGAGCCGCGGCCCTCGCTACGCGAGGCCCGCGACTCGCTATGCGAGCGAGGGCCGCGGCTCGCTACGCGAGCCCGCAGCGTTAGCAACAACTCGTACGCTCACAACTATATATGTGATTCTTATCAGATTGCATCAGTCTATTAGTTTTATATTATTATCAGACATTATTATTATAATATTAATATCATATTGTAAAATGCTGGCATTTTCTGTTGCACTGTAATTGGTGGGTACACGGGACACCCGGGAATTAAAGGAGCACTATAACACACTAGTCAAAAATATGCTAAAAACGTTAATATTTACTGTGAAATTTCGCAGTTCTTTTTTGGAGCTTTTACTCCATTACAGCATATTAGATTTAATCAGTGTAACACTGTGTATTATTACTGGCACAGTGTGATAAAATCCCTGGCTTTAGCTGAATGGACATTTTATCAACAGTTTTGCAACTGCCCCCTTTTTAATTCCTTAACAAAATAATATTATTAATGCAACATTATAAAAGTTTCTTTGGATTAGTATAATTTGCTAGCTGGCTTTCCATGCATTTAATGGCAGCATGAAATGAGCTTTATACTTTATGTGGAAGAACAAGAATCTGTGAGGTAAGAGAATTGTATTATTTGCCAAGTTGGTTTATTAGCTATGCTGTACTATAGGTTTAGAGCAATTACAGTAGTCCTGTAAGACAAAGTGGTAGGTCTGCTGAAGCAGAATGATATATGTGCCATGTGCGGGTGAGAGTTTACATTCAAAATCATTAATGGACCACCGCAGATCAAGAAAAACTGCACTTGTTTGTAAAATATGTAACAAACATTAGCTGGTGTGTAAGCCATGGACATCAAAAAACTTTTTTTTTGTGAAAATCAGATTGTTTGAAGCCCTTTGCTAACGTATAGAAGAATCCATCTTGTCTTTGCTTCATCACTTCCTGAGAGCTGGGGGATGAAAATTATGCTTTTATAGATCAGTGCAGAGGGGAAGAGAAGTGAAGAGGGGTTGTTAAGCAATTTAATCTCAATTAATTTTACACCAGCACCCCTCCCCCTTACACCCTTAAAAGCACCTGGCTTGTATCAATTAATGCAAGTGCTCCTCTCCTTACACACACAACCTTCACCAAACTATTATGGATGCCTCCAGGGTCCAGCAGAGACATCAAAAAGTTTTTTGGACACATGGACACAGGTTAAATTTTGGTATCAAATCTGAAGCCTTTGTTTACAAGATAATTCACTGCTTTAAAATAATTATGCAGTTTGTGACTTCACATAAACTCTCTGTATGTACTTTATGTTTGCTCATAATATAAAAACTGATTGAAGAAAATAAAGCTTTATGATATTTCAATATTAATTACCCTTAGTCAAGCACTGATTTTGTATTAAAAGTTGGATTTTTAACCATCTAAGTAAGGCTCTATTCATTTTGGCTGGAATATCCATGAGAGATTAATTAATTCTTACTTTTTTTTAAAATATAAAGTGTCAGATGTCCCTTTTAATCAGTTTTAAATAGTTAGTTGTGCCAAGGAAACTAATCCTCACCTACTGTACAACTGAAATTGTCGGCATACCATATTATCCAATTATGTGCTTTTAATAACATATCCTGACATGTCACGATTTTTCATTTACTTCATAACTGAGCTTTTTTTTTCTCCAAGTGGTTGTTTCTTGTCTCTTGCTCCTACTTCTATTTTTGTTCTTCCATGCGTCTTTCTCATCTTTCTTTTTTGCCCTATTTTTATAACCTTCAGTTTTTTCTTTCCAATGTAAGTGCCCTTCTCATCCATAGCATGCCATAAATCAACCTTCCAAGGAAGAAATAATCACTCCTATGAGTCCTGGTTCCTGCTACCGGCAGGTGAACTGCACATTAAAGTGGATGCTCCAGCTTCCTTCAGCTTTACTTTGCTTCACTAATAATGACAGTTTTATGGCTGCTCGGAGCAGGGTGCCATTGTCCATCTTCCATTCATAGTGATTGATTGTCTGATAGAGGTGTCAGTGCATGAAGCGGTCAATGACAAGCCAAGTATACACTATGGATACATTATTGTATGGTTACTATTTGTATACTTTATTATACATGTATGTTTTGAAAAAGCACTGTATACCACCATGTATGTTGCAAACCATTAAAGGACCACTTGTCACTAGTCAATCTGCTTTAGAAAGTAACAATAAAAACATAATGGAACTTTTAATTTATTATCTATTGTATGTAGCTGTGTTGCATTTTTGTTAATATGTATTTTTACCGGTGGGATGAGAATTTGGGTGCATATTTACAGCCTTATTAAATTGCTATTCGGCAAATTTAAAAAGGCTCTATTTAAGCACAAAAGTTCTTACTTAGTGAAGACTTTGCTTTTGGATAGAAGTTCACTAACTAAAAACTTCTGTAAAAAAATATGCTGCGTGCTTATATAGAGCCCTATTCAATTGACCGAATCGCAATTTAATAAGGCTGTAAGTATTTAGCTCTTATAATGGAAAGTGATATTTCTTTAATTAGACTAATGGAAATCACATTAGTTTACGAGACACAGCTTGCTAAGAGAGCAACTCAAGGGCAGGTCACATTAAAACAATATTTATATATTTTGGTTAGTAAATTAAAGGATGTTTGCCCATTAATAAATTTAGTTCTTGAAAGTGAATATTGCTTATATGGGCCTACTATAGCTCTCTAATACAATCTAGATAGAAAAGTAGAGTTTCATAATAATGTCCTGAGATTATGACACATCATCTATTTCTTGACACAGCCGGCCCTGAAACTTCTCGCACTATAACTAGTTAGATTTAATATAAAATTATAAATAAATGTACGTGTCTCTACATCACATATAAGTAAATAAATGTTTATTGATGATGAGTTAAGAAGAATAGATACATTAATACATAATTACTGATAATGATTACAAATCATTCAATCTCCTATCATCTCCAACTCTGGATGGAGAAGCACCAGTAGAATTAGAATTAAAGAGGCATGTGCAGTATTCAAGAAATGTTACTTTTTAAGTGCTGGAGGAAGAACTTTGTGCTCCATGTTTGGGATTTCAGTACTTGTATATAATGAACACGCAGTGCAATAAACATACTAACTCTGAGGTCATGGGTGCTAGTATGTGGGGCCTTCCCAATCTTCTAGTTTTTCTAATGCCTTCCTTATATATTTTGAGAATAGATTGCTTAAATTCCCTTCCTTAGTCAACAGGAGGAAACCGATTTATTTAGAAACAGCCAATAGTAAATGAGACTGTCATCATTACGTCAGTAAAACATGGAGGTTACATGTCAATCAATTTAGAGCTTAGAGGTCCCATATGTGATCGGACTCGCAATTTGGCAATGTACAAAATAGTAAAAATAAATGACGATACTGTTTCAGTCCATTTGGGTGGCCTGATATGTATTAACTCATAGATTCCCGAGATTGATGTAACCCAAAATTAAACATTAAAAAAATAATTTTTGATTGCCGATTTGCGAGCTTGAGACTGTTGTGCGATTAATTCTAATGTCTTTCATCGCTTTCCCCGTCTTTTAAAGTGCAGTATTGATTTATTATTTTCATTTGCAGTGCTGCGAACAGGTGTTTAACCCACTTGCCAGTCCTAACTGGTACCTGCAGGATTATCTTCTACATTTGCCGTTTACGGGTGTGAAAACATTTGCGGGCTTGAGGAATTGTAGCAATTAAATAGCGATTTGTGATTTTAGTAACTTCTGCGGGCTTGAAAGATCAAACGCTTAGATGGGCTGTAATTACAATTTTGACAACAGCAGGGATTTTCAACATATAACCCCTAAAAGACGCCAATTGAATAGCACATTAGTTTACAGGCTCCATCACGGGCTCCAGTAACTTACAATTGCAGTTTAAGTTAAGAAAAATTTTACGTTTAATTTATTTTGAACTGCATACTGTTTTAAATAGCCTATACCCAGCAAAGAAACATATCAGTTTTACTTTAAAACATGGTACAGTGGTCCTTTAGGTCCATAGAGACTTCCCATTAACCTCAATTGTCACTAACAAGGGTCATTTTTGTTTGGAGGCTAGTTATCTTTAACAAAAATATTAGACTACCATATGATGTACAAGTATCGCAAGATGAACACTTGAATAAAAAAAAAAAATACTATGAAGTTAAAATGAGTATGTTTATAAAAATCTGAATTGGGGACTTTGATGATTTTGGGTGTAATTAGCAGTTGCCATGTGAAATGTGTTAAGATTTTAACAATTTTTTTATGTATCATATTTATATGCTGGACCTTTATCCAAATACCTTTCTAAAGCTATAAAGTTGGTCCACCAATATTATTGATTATAAAGGAATACATATAATTTAAATAAAATATATTACAAGCATAATGTAAAGAGGTATGGGTGTGTTGCTGAAACAGTGCAACCGACTAGAGGCAAGATCAGTTCAAGGTCATAACAGGTCAAGCCGAGAGATGAAGAGGAGTAATGTGAAATCGTGAAAAGTTGTATTTTGGTTAGAAGTATAGAGGAGTTAAATCTTAATGGGAATTTGAGATGTGTGAAGATTTACAAAACCGGTACAGAGTGGGAATGGGATTACAAGTGATGAGAGGGAGTCAGATTGTAGAAAGGTTGGGAAGATTGGAGAGGCTATAAATGGAAGAGCAAGGCCATGTTGAGATGTCTTCAGAAATCTGAAAAAGTAACAGTTATAGACAATATGTAATGTTTTCAGGGTAGTAAACGCAGTATATGTTACTATCACTTATGGAACTAGGGAATGAAACAAGCTGGATAACTAGCTGTAATATGTTTCAGGTTGAAACAATACTTTTCACAGCCAGTACACATTTCCCTTTCTCTGTGATTTTTTTCTTTGTAAATTCAACAGCATCAATAGCCTTATCCATATTGCTGTTGGAGCAATACATGGTTTTGTGATATACATGGTGTTTCTATTAGCAGTTAAGCTCATAAAAAATATGCAGGCTTAATTGAAGTCATTGAGCAAATATAGATTACCTCACTTAGTTCTGTGCAGAAACTAAAAGGAGGTGGGTAAGCCAGAATTAATTAAAATAAGTAAACTGAAATTGATTTAACAATGATGGAGTACAGCACTTACAAGGCATAAAAATAACTGAGCGGCTCAAGAGTTATTCATGGTTGGAGTTTTTTAGTAGATCTCTAGTGATTTTGAGTAAAATAAACCACACTTGTCTTTTTGTGTGTTATCTTGTGTTCCTGGTTTAGACATTAAATACAATATACACATATGGGTGATTTTAGATAATAGAACAGTCAGTAGCAGACGTCCATAGAAACATGCACTTACCCAATCATGGTAAAATACAAAGATTAAATTGTTCAAAGCTTATTCCCACCCGGAAAGAATCCCGCTACTATTACTGGAAATTGTCACCATAAATATGCGGCATGTTTGCTCTACCTTGTAAATAAAAAATTGAACCCATTTTATTTTTGCAACCTTACTTTAGCCTGGCTTTCTTTCTATTGCATCCAATTTTGCGAAGGATGAGTGTTGATTTTTGAAAAGCAAATATCGAATAATATAAAAGTAGCAGAATAATACAGTTACTGCTAATAGTAATTTAACAGCTATAATATTTATTTTGTTTATAGATATGAGCAGTCTCAATTTGCTTGTGAACAAATTATGGGAAGTATATAATGTCAAGGTATAGAGATCTAGACTTACAGCCTAAACTGAGATCTTTTTCAGAATACATTCCCCATCCTGCTGCAAATTCATACACAGTTTGCACAGGGCCACAAATGTACATTTTTAACTTGCAGCTATTTTCCATGCATAGAAAACTTTAGCAGTATTTAAAAACCTGGAGCCTGATTCAATTAAGCAATCGTAAGTTACTGGAGCCCATAAGTTAATTTGCTATTCAATTAGTGTATTTTTGCGTGCTCCAAATGGTTTACGTATTACTGCCTGGAAAACCTTGTGGTTGTTGAACCCTAAACTTATACCCCATTGAAGCTTTTGATCTTTCCCGTCCTCAAGAGTTACGATCGCTAAAACCGCAAATCACTATTCAATTGCTACAATACCCCAAACCCGCAAATGTTTTCACACCCGTAAACGGCAAGTGTAGGAGAAAATCCTACGAGTGCTAGAGAAAGACCTTAGAATTAATTGCACAACAGTCTCAAGCTCGCAAATCAGCAATAATTTTTTTTTTTTATGTGTAATTTCAGGGTTATATCAATCTCGGGAATCAATGACTTAATACATATCAGGCCACCCACATGGTCTAGAACAGTATTGGCATTCATTTTTATTATTTTGTATTTTGCGGTTTTGCAAGTCCTGTCGCATATCGGACCTCTGAACCTAATTGAATGACATGTAACCTCCATGTTTTACTGCTGTAATGATAACAGTCTAATTTTCTTTTGGCTGTTTCGAAATGGGTGGATACGGTCTTGCTTAATTGATCATGTTCCCACCCTGAACTTCTACGCATGTTTGCATGGTTTACTGCTTCAGCATTCAGCCCGTAACTTGCTAGCTTGGTCAATTAAATAGCACCGGAATTGTAGCATACTGAGAGCCCGCAGCACACCTGCTGACAAGCAGCGTGTATACTGCGAGATGCGGACTTCAATTTGAATTGGGCTCCTGGTCTTTTAAATGCATGATAAAAATATGTTATTTTGGTGTCACTTTAATAATTTATAGCAATAACATATACTTTAAAATGATAGATAATAGAAATATTTTATAATTTGAACATTATTTAAAAAATAATAAACATTTTCATATGGTAAATTTACATTGAAGCTTGCACTTTTTACTTGTCAATCCTCCACCATGCATAGTGTGTTATCTCAGTCTGATGTGTGCCAATTGCCAATAATGTCTCTTTGCCCATGGGTGTTTGGCTGTTTTGTTTTCAACCTAAAGCCAGATGAAACTAAAAAAAGACTGAGCATGTGCGGATCTGAGAGAGAAATTTGTCTAATGAAACTTCAGATATTTTCTTTTATAAAACAGAGATGAGGAAAATAGAAGACAGCAAAGAAAGAAAACAAAAAATTGTACATATTACCTTCTGCAGAGTATATACCAAAGATACTTAAGACACAGTAGCTAAGAAATGACATGAGTTAATGGTCACAGACAAACAGCTACATCTATAATTATGTCTTTGTACTCAAGTAAACAGTTTGTACAAGTAAACAGTCATTATAGATTTTACATTACAGACAAGTCATACCAGTAAAGTAACAAGTGTCATTTACCCATAAAATAAGTAAAATGCTGTCAACAGATATATATAAATAATTTTTCACATTTTATATATGTTGACACCACATCATTTGTAATTCTTATGTTTAAGGCTGTGCATGACATTCTTGGAATTTATGTCAATAATAACTGTATTGTTATAATATTTTATATAAAACATCATTCCTACAAGGAGCATTTTTCGGAAGGGCACATATGGAATGTTCATTTACATATACATACGTTAGAGAAAGCTAGGTAATTACTGGAAGTGTCATATTAGGAAATTGTTATAGGTAGTACTATGTTTCAGTAGCTTGCAAATGCCATATAGTTGTCATCCTCCGACACTATTAGGGCTGGAAATATTATAATTGACCTTGTGGAGGTTTTCTTGTATCCTGTCTCCTAGATATGTTACACCGCGAGAAGAGAAGTATATTTCAGGAGGGAATTTTATGCTATATATATATATATATATATATATATATATATATATATATATATATATATATATATATGTGTGTGTGTGTTAATATTAGAATCCTGACTTCTAGAACTATAATCACCTATCCATCCCTCGGTGAGAGACTCAGCTGAATACACACTTAAAATCACTCTTAATATTGGCAAATATTCTATTAGCTATGCACAATCCAATTACGAGTGCCCCACCCACAATCACTACGGGCCAAAGATGCAAATTCCAGTTTGGAACTCCACTGGTTTTAGCACAGCTCAAATATTACAAGTGGTAAATAATTAAAGTTACACAAAATTGATATACCATTAGGCCCGTAGCTCTAGCTCGCATATATACAGCCTTATTAAATTGTGATTCGGTACATTTAAAAGGGCTCTATTTAAGCACACAGCATATTTTTTTTTACAGAAGTTTTTAGTTAGTTAACTTCTATCCAAAAGCAAGGTCTTCACTAACTTAAAACTTCTGTAAATAAAATATGTTGTGTGCTTAAATAGAGCCCTTTTAAATGTACCGAATCGCTATTTAATAAGGCTGATAATGTCTATCCTCCAACTGGAAAAAGTATCAAGTTTCTGTTAAAAATACTACAAGTACTAAATAGTACTCACAAGGGCTTTCTCAAACACCTATTAGAGCTGTAATAGCAATTAAACACACAATACTGTATTTTGAAAGTACGGGAAGGCACGGAAACACATTAGAATTAATTGCAGAACAGTCTCAAACCCACAAATATGCAATAAAAAAATATAATTTTTAAATGTTATTTCTGAGTAATATCAATCCCGCCACTCAAGGGGTTAAAACATATCATGAAACCCACATGGACTAGAAGAGATGATTTAAGGCGTTTCATATATTGCTAGAGTACTTGATTGCGAACCCGATCAGCAAATATTACATATTGGCACTAATTAATTCTTAGCCTCTGATGGCAGGTTGCGTGTAACTTCCATGTTTTACTGATGTCATGATGACGGTCTCATTTATTATTGGCTGTGTCTAAAAAGTAAATTACGGGCTTGCTTAAATATTGTTGGATCATATGATCACGCCCCTTGCAATTCTACTTAGAAAGGCAGGGATTAGGGGCTTAGGCTTAAGGAGGTAAATTGTGGGTTTGAGTTAATACAATACATCTAAACAGTTAGAGAAGAAACACCTACAGCCAAAAATACGAGGCATTTGCAGGCTGATAATCCCCTATTCTAATCCCCTACTTCATAGTTTACGGGCTGTTTAGGATCAAAGTAAACTACCTAGCTATGCTAATCACCCTTTACCTGCTACAAGTGACTCCGGCAAGCCTGAAGCCGAAAATTACAGTAGACATTTCTCCGCTGAACCACCAATGAATCAGCAGGTACAGTGCAAATGGGGGACAGAGGGAGCATCTGTGGGGCAGAGGGGAGGTAAGGGGGACAGATCAGGGGGTATGACGGATAGAGGTATGGCCCTGCTGGACAGTGGCTGCGGATAAGTGCTGGTCCGTGACCCTAGGGAATCCAGCTAAGGAGAGGCTGAGCAGATCGGGGGTTGCGGTTGCAACTCTGCATGTACCCTCCTTCCTGGAGCCGGCACTCATCTCTAGATCCCACCCATCCTGACAGCATATTTTTTTACAGAAGTTTTTAGTTAGTGATCTTCTATTTAAAAGCAAGGTCTTCACTAACTAAAAACTTCTGTAAAATAATATGCTCTGTGCTTAAATAGAGCCCTTTTCAATTTGCCAAATCGCAATTTAATAAGGCTATAAAAGTTTGTCCTCTCTTAAGGTGGATTAATACAATTCCTGCAGGGGCAAATTCTTTAAAAAAAATCACTGCTCTAGACTCCCCCTGAGCAGGTCTCCGGTGCACTGCACCGGCGGTAGATCTGCCCCTGATACATATATAACTACTAGGAAATTGCCTGTCAAAAATGATGGCAATAAAATTTGAAGCCTGGCAATGCTGTTTGCCACACAATGCGATAGTCCGCCCCCTCTGAGCACCATGTGTCTGTTTCCACCATCTCCCCCCCCCCCCTTCCGTGTGTCTTTTTCCTCTGTGTGTCTGCTGAATCTTTGCGTAGCGCGCGCTGACGTGCCTGGCGTTGTTGGAGTCCTGTGTGCCTGGCGTTGTTGGAGTCCCGTGTGCCTGGTGTTGTTGGTGTAAGTGTTAGTGTCTTTGCCACCATGTATTTTCTAAGTCCTGCGTGCCTGGTGTTGTTGGTGTAAGAGTTAGTGTCTTTGCCATCTTGTATTTTCTAAGTCCTGCGTGCCTGGTGTTGTTGGTGTAAGTGTTAGTGTCTTTGCCATCGTGTATTTTCTAAGTCCTGCGTGCCTGGCGTTGTTGGTGTAAGTGTTAGTGTCTTTGCCATCGTGTATTTTCTAAGTCCTGCGTGCCTGGTGTTGTTGGTGTAAGTGTTAGTGTCTTTGCCATTGTGTATTTTCTAAGTCCTGTGAGCCTGGTGTTGTTGGTGTAAGTGTTAGTGTCTTTGCCATCGTGTATTTTCTAAGTCCTGCGTGCCTGGCGTTGTTGGTGTAAGTGTTAGTGTCTTTGCCATCGTGTATTTTCTAAGTCCTGTGAGCCTGGTGTTGTTGGTGTAAGAGTTAGTGTCTTTGCCATTGTGTATTTTCTAAGTCCTGTGAGCCTGGTGTTGTTGGTGTAAGTGTTAGTGTCTTTGCCATCGTGTATTTTCTAAGTCCTGCGTGCCTGGTGTTGTTGGTGTAAGTGTTAGTGTCTTTGCCATCGTGTATTTTCTAAATCCTGCGTGCCTGGTGTTGTTGGTGTAAGAGTTAGTGTCTTTGCCATCATGTATTTTCTAAGTCCCGCATGTCTGGCTTTGTTGGTGTAAGTGTTAGTGTCTTTGCCATCATGTATTTTCTAAGTCCTGCGTGCCTGCCGTTGTTGGTGTAAGTGTTAGTGTCTTTGCCATTGTGTATTTTCTAAATCCTGCGTGCCTGGTGTTGTTGGTGTAAGTGTTAGTGTCTTTGCCATCGTGTATTTTCTATGTCCTGCATGCCTGGCGTTGTTGGTGTAAGTGTTAGTGTCTTTGCCATCGTGTATTTTCTAAGTCCTGTGAGCCTGGTGTTGTTGGTGTAAGTGTTAGTGTCTTTGCCATCGTGTATTTTCTAAGTCCTGCGTGCCTGGTGTTGTTGGTGTAAGTGTTAGTGTCTTTGCCATTGTGTATTTTCTAAGTCCTGTGAGCCTGGTGTTGTTGGTGTAAGTGTTAGTGTCTTTGCCATTGTGTATTTTCTAAGTCCTGTGAGCCTGGTGTTGTTGGTGTAAGTGTTAGTGTCTTTGCCATCGTGTATTTTCTAAGTCCTGCGTGCCTGGTGTTGTTGGTGTAAGTGTTAGTGTCTTTGCCATCGTGTATTTTCTAAATCCTGCGTGCCTGGTGTTGTTGGTGTAAGTGTTAGTGTCTTTGCCATCATGTATTTTCTAAGTCCTGCGAGCCTGGTGTTGTTGGTGTAAGTGTTAGTGTCTTTGCCATTGTGTATTTTCTAAGTCCTGCGTGCCTGCCGTTGTTGGTGTAAGTGTTAGTTTCTTTGCCATCGTGTATTTTCTAAGTCCTGCGAGCCTGGTGTTGTTGGTGTAAGTGTTAGTGTCTTTGCCATTGTGTATTTTCTAAGTCCTGTGAGCCTGGTGTTGTTGGTGTAAGTGTTAGTGTCTTTGCCATCATGTATTTTCTAAGTCCTGCGTGCCTGGTGTTGTTGGTGTAAGTGTTAGTGTCTTTGCCATCGTGTATTTTCTAAGTCCTGCGAGCCTGGTGTTGTTGGTGTAAGTGTTAGTGTCTTTGCCATTGTGTATTTTCTAAGTCCTGTAAGCCTGGCTTTGTTGGTGTAAGTGTTAGTGTCTTTGCCATCGTGTATTTTCTAAGTCCTGCGTGCCTGGTGTTGTTGGTGTAAGTGTTAGTGTCTTTGCCATCGTGTATTTTCTAAATCCTGCGTGCCTGGTGTTGTTAATGTAAGTGTTAGTGTCTTTGCCATCGTGTATTTTCTAAGTCCTGTGAGCCTGGTGTTGTTGGTGTAAGTGTTAGTGTCTTTGCCATCATGTATTTTCTAAGTCCCGCATGTCTGGCTTTGTTGGTGTAAGTGTTAGTGTCTTTGCCATCATGTATTTTCTAAGTCCTGCGTGCCTGCCGTTGTTGGTGTAAGTGTTAGTGTCTTTGCCATTGTGTATTTTCTAAGTCCTGCGTGCCTGCCGTTGTTGGTGTAAGTGTTAGTGTCTTTGCCATTGTGTATTTTCTAAGTCCTGCGTGCCTGGCGTTGTTGGTGTAAGTGTTAGTGTCTTTGCCATTGTGTATTTTCTAAGTCCTGCGTGCCTGGTGTTGTTGGTGTAAGTGTTAGTGTCTTTGCCATCGTGTATTTTCTAAATCCTGCGTGCCTGGTGTTGTTAATGTAAGTGTTAGTGTCTTTGCCATCATGTATTTTCTAAGTCCCGCATGTCTGGCTTTGTTGGTGTAAGTGTTAGTGTCTTTGCCATCGTGTATTTTCTAAGTCCTGTGAGCCTGGTGTTGTTGGTGTAAGTGTTAGTGTCTTTGCCATCATGTATTTTCTAAGTCCTGCGTGCCTGGTGTTGTTGGTGTAAGTGTTAGTGTCTTTGCCATCATGTATTTTCTAAGTCCTGCGTGCCTGGTGTTGTTGTTGTAAGTGTTAGTGTCTTTGCCATTGTGGATTTTCTAAGTCCTGGCTTTGCTCAGCCTCGTTTTCATCCTGTTTAAGTTTTAGTTTTATGTTTTTTCGGACACCATTTTTTTACCGCTTCAGCGATTTTCAATTGTTAAAAAAGATAAAATGTGTCTCAAATTAACTTGCATCCTAACTCACAGGCTCCCTGGCTCTCCCCGTGCTGTGTGTGTAAATTTATTTGAGGCATATTTGCGTGTTTTTTTTACCGTCTTTTCCAGTTTTGTGGTTCGGCCGTTAAAAAGTCGTATTTTTGCGAGCCCCGCAGTCCATCATACGGGGCGTAATTTTGCGTCCGTAGCTAAGTCCATGGGCCTCGCGATGAGGCATCATTGCAGCTAAGTCCTGCGTGTCTCGGGATGAGCACCAGCTAAGTCCTGCATGTCTCAACTGCTAAGCAAGGCAAGTAGTTGCGGCCCTATGGGCCCCAAACAAGTCGCCTCGCTTTGCAAAGCGAGCAAACCGTGAAGACAAAACGCAGTACGACAACTATATATGTGATATATAGTTTCTTGCCGTGGTTATGGAGCTTGTTCTCACTCGTTATAATAATGATGATGTTCTAATTTTCTATTGGTTCCTAGCGCAGTTTTCTCATCCGTAAAGCTTGGCTTGGTGTAATATACAGAGTGAACACATACTTCCTACACTGAAATCTCTTGTGGGATTTACGGATGTTGGCTCAATGCCATAATATTGTGAGTGAAAATATTAGAATAAATGTACAGTATACCGCAAATTACACTATTTGATTAGAATGGAAGCCATTCTTATTAAATGTACGAATACATTAATTGGTTGATTGTCAGCACAACATACTTAAGACTAAGGCATAGTAAGTTCTTGATATATGCCTGGACCGTGATACTTTATTTTTATTGAAGTCACTTAGGTATAATGGTATTTAGGTTGGATCCCTGCAGAGTTTTTCTTATAATTTCTATGAGGTTAAGATTAATATAGGCATTTCTCACTAATCATAAAACTAGGCAGTAATACTAGCTTTGGGCACTTTATTTAAATGTGTTTGCAAAAGGGGAGAATGGATAGGATAGCAGAAAATGTGCATTTTTTATTTGGAGCAATTAGCCATCTTAACTGAGATGGAATTTGGACATTGAGGATTTAATATTTATATCTTACTAGCGACTTGCCCGTCAAAAATGACGGCAATAAAAACTGAAGCCTGGCAATGCTGTTTGCCACACAATGTAAGCCTCTCCCCCTCTACTTTACTGGCCTTGTGATGAGCGCCTTTGGCGCTCATCACAGGCCTTGCAATGAGCCCCTTTGGAGCTCATTGCGAGTCTCTCCCTCTGTCTACTTCCTCCCTCGTGTCTTTTTTCCCCCCTCCTCTCCCTCCCTTGTGTCTCCTTCCACCTCGTCTACCTCCTTTGCATCTCCTGCCCCCCTGTGTTTTTACCTCCCTCTCCCTCCCGTGTCTCTAAACCCCTCCCCTGTGTCTCTTTCCCCCTTCTCCCTCCCATGCATCTCTCCCCCCCCTGTGTCTCCCCCAACCCTCCCCTGTGTCTGTTCCCCCCTGGCCTGTGTCTCTTTCCCACTCCCCCTGTGTCTGTTCCGGCCTTCCTCGTGTCTCCATTTCCCTCCCTTGTGTATCTTCCCCCCCGCACTCTCTCCCCTGTGTCTCTTCCCCCTCCTCTCACTCCCCTGTGTCTCTTCCCCCTCCTCTTTCTGTGCCTCTTCCTCCCTGTCTCTTCCCCCTCACCCTCTGTGTCTCTCCCCACTCTGTGTCTTCCACCCTCTCCCTCTGTGCCTCGTCCCCCGCCTCTCTCTGTGTGTCTCGCCACTGTGTCTCTTCACCCCTTCCTCTGTTCCCCCCCCCCTCTGTGCCTCTTTCCCCCTCTCTCTGTACCTCTTCCCCCCCTTCCCTCTGTGTCTCTTCCTCCATCACACGCTGTATCTCTCCCCCCTGTGTCTCTTCCCCCCTCTCCCTCTGTGCCTCTTCCCCCCTCTCCCTCTGTGCCTGTTCCCCCCTGGCCTGTGTCTCTTTCCCCCTTCCCCCTGTGTCTGTTCCCTTCTCCCCCCCCCCCATTTCCCTCCCATGTGTATCTTCCCCCTGTTCTCCCTCCCGTGTGTCTTTTCCCCCTCCTCTACCTCCCCTGTGTCTCTTTCCCACCTATCCCTTTGTCTCTCCCCCCCTCCCTCTGTGTCTCTTCCCCACTCTCCCTCTGTGCCTCTTCCCCACTCTCCCTCTGTGCCGTGCCTCTCCCCCCCCCTCTTCCCCACTCTCCCTCTGTGCCTCTCCCCCCCCCCCTCTTCCCCACTCTCCCTCCCCTCTTCCCCACTCTCCGTCTCTGCCTCTACCCCCCCTCTTCCCCACTGGGCCGCGCTGCGCGCAAGCGCGGCTTGCTCCGCGCTCTGCGCAATGCGCAGCAGTTTACTCTCCCTCTGTGCCTCTTCCCCACTGGGCCGCGCTGCGCGCAAGCGCGGCTTGCGCCGCGCTCTGTGTAATGCGCAGAGCGCGGCTTGCGCCGCGCTCTGCGCATGCGCGGCTCGCGCCGCGCTCTGCGCATGCTCGTCTTGTGCCGCGCTCTGCGCAATGCGCAGCAGTTTACTCTCCCTCTGTGCCTCTTCACCACTGGGCCGCGCTGCGCGCAAGCGCGGCTCGCGCCGCGCTCTGCGCAAGCGCGGCTCGCGCCGCGCTCTGCGCATGCGCGGCTCGCGCCGCGCTCTGCGCATGCGCGGCTCGCGCCGCGCTCTGCGCATGAGCGGCTCGCGCCGCGCTCTGCGCAATGCGCAGCAGTTTGTAATTGTCTAACTGCGATTCGTTGGAAGCGTGACGACGAATCGCAGTTAGACAATTATAATATGTGATTATTTATAACTTAATTTCTGCTGTATCTATTAAAACTTCTGATAAATGCATAAAAAAAGATTACAAAAAATGTAAAAATATTTTTCATAGATTTGATCTTTGTAAAATCAATTGTAAAATTCCTTATTAAATTATAAACTGATGGCAAATGATATAAGTACATCTTTCCCAGCACAACATTTTGTTGGAGAGCTTATATGAAAGAATCCAGTAAACTACTATTAATGGACCACTAAACAATAAAAAAAATGACTAAGAGTATATTTAGGCAAAGAAAAAAAAGTCATAATGCTAGTTTTCAATAAAAATAATAATAATTTTGATGCCTCAGCTGGGCCCTGGCAGCATCCATGATACTCTAGCAAAAGTTTTCTATGTGATGGGGCGTTTACATTTATGGAGAGCAGGAATTGCACCTGTTGGTGCAAGCTGTTTATTTGTGGGCCTTTAATTGAGAAGGGGGTAGGTGTCAAATTATATGACACCAAATTATCTAACAAATCCTTTTATCTCCCCCTATTCACCCCTCCCACAGACCCACACCACTGATAAATAAAAGGTATCAAGATGGAATCTTCTACAAATAACAAAATTCTTCAAAAATTCTTAGTTTCACTAAAAAAACTGTAAATGTTCATTAAAATGTTTACACAAGTGCAAAGTTGTTTAATACTTTTTATTAAACTACATCCTTCAAATCTGGATCGCTACCTTGTTGTGGTGAAGGGGCTTGTGTAGCTCAATGAAGCTGTGAGCTATAACATGTAGGGTCACTCAAGATGGACAAGTTATAGTAGCGGGGTCAGACAAATCACAGTCCACAGGATAAGGAACTGGCAACCCACTACACTGTCATTGCAATGAAAACATTATGGTCGTGCCTGGGTGCTGTGGTCCATAGGGTCATGGAGAATCGGACACAACTTAATGACTGAGTAACACATCCTTCAAAGGGCTAAATAAATGGATACAAAACAGGAAAAAAAACTTTAACATTGGTAAATATTCTCTAGAGCATGATGGCTTTTTTTTAAATTATGCTTCCCAATGCAATTTTTTGTGTAGGGTACTATAAATATTGGAGTCATGTTTATTTTCCTTGCTATGAAAGATATAATCAGAAACTAAACCCGGACAGTATTGTCTGGATTATAGAACATAAGGTGCTGCACAATGTGTCTGTACATATAACTATCCCAAAGAGAATTCCACAAATTAAAGTTTAATACAAGCCAACTGAGTAAGAAATATAATAACATCCTGCCACTGTCTGAAGGAATGCAATAAAACCGAGCCATAAAAGGCTTGTTTATACTGATATACTTACTGACATACGAAAATAGGTATTCTTATAGAGGAATGTGGGATGTGAATAAAATTGAAAAACTATTCCCTTAGGTATAAATAAATTATATAGAAACATTATTGGATTAGTCACCTCTGAGGAGAGTCAAATTAACAAGGACAATGGTCTTATTCCAAGTAAAAAAGAAATTGTGTACTGGTATTCAGTCAATTCAGCTATGTTATTTAACAGTAGTAAAAGCTGAGATGTGAAAAAGGCAAGTATCTGGTGAATTAGGCAAGATACAAAGGGCCTCATTCAAATGCGACTTGGCCAATTGAATAGGGCTCTATTTAAGCACAGAGCATATTTTTTTTACAGAAGTTTTTAGTTAGTGAAGACTTTGCTTTTGGATAGAAGTTTACTAACTAAAAACTTCTGTAAAAAATATGCTGTGTGCTTATATAGAGCCCTATTCAATTGGCCAAGTCGCATTTGAATGAGGCCAACAGTCAGCAATTGATAAAACATTGGGGTTAATACAGCTACTATGAATTTCCATATTTACCACTTTTTATGGTATGTTGTGTTAACAGTTTTCCAGGTTGACTATATTTATTTTTAAGTTGTATATTTTGTACATATGATCCCAAATACATATGAAATGATCCATATAGTTTGAGAAACAGTTTACATTTGTAAATCTGTAACACTGAACTGAAAAGCATTTTTTTACAGAAAAACTTAAAATTTGTGAACTTGTGCCATGGGGCTTCCATGTTGAACTTCTAGTCTATCTCTTGTCCCTGGGCTTATTTATTTGTGGATGATTTATAGGTAGTCATACTTATGGATATAGGAACTTCACCATTAATTTGGATCTCATGGTCAGTTCTGAGAAGGAACATGCTTTATGAATACTGTGAAGGGTATTGGGCTAATATTTTACATACAGCATACCTTTAACAGTCATGCATAGCAAACTTTAACAGCAAACATACCTTAGTGAATGCTAAGAAGGCTGCAATACTACAAAAACGTGATGCGTTCAGCCTCCACAAACCTTCGGAATTTATCCATATGCTGTATAAAGGTAATTCTGCTTGTGACTGATGTTATTGACTCATAAATTACTTATTTTATTACCTGTGAAATGTTAATCGCAGATTCCTTTCAAAATCCTAATAAACTCAATGGACATTATGTAAAATGTGTCTGCAAATGCTTACAAAAAGAAAGGGTAATGATGTACTGTTAGTACAGTGTGGATAGTTTAATGTCTCTCTTGAATAGCTACAAATATACTTCATGTCGGAAATCGTTCAACAATTAGGTACACAAAGCACAATAAACACAATGAGATGCGAACTGCAAATATGTAAAAACAATGGATTATTTTATCCACTCACAAATAAAAGACAACAATAATAATTAATAGTGATGTGGAAGCCACCATTTTTGTTTCTATTCATCTGTTTCTACAAGTGGGAATGCAGAGCAATTTCAGCTTCTGCAATAGAAAATGTGATAATGCAAAGTGTCAGTACTTTAAATCGGGCTAATGGAAATCGCCTTAGTTAGCAAGGACACGCCCCACTAAAAAAACATCTGAAACAAACAATCTAAAAACAAACAAGGGCAGAGCACAATAAATGATAAATGTACATAATAGTTAATTAATTTGTCAGGAGCAATCCTAGATTTTCATTTGGGATGATTTGTTTTCCGTTCCGTGAGTAACAGAGTGTGGCCCAAGGGCTGGCACATACTGAGAACTCTGATCTCCTTAGCACTGGACTGTATATTCTTCTGAACTCTGGGTGGATAATCATGGAGAGTAGTTACAGACACCTGCTGACTGACCTACAGCTATTTTAGGCCGCCAGACATACCCAGTGCTAAGGAAAGCTGGACTTAATATAGTTCCTGTTGGCATTCTCTGTTACTCCCTGGACTGACCCTTTACTGTCCCAGGTTTAAGTCCTGGTTGACCCTGGTGAAATTAAAGATTGTTTTCATGGGTGTGTTTTTGCCTAGGCCCACGTGGCCCAGGCCTATGGGCAGTAAGCTGCCTGAAGATGCGGTGCAGTACATTGATATGTTTGATAGTACAGAGAGATGACTATATGCAGTGATTTTTCTGTCTGTATATGTACTTGACACTTTCTGTACCATATAAATGCTTATAAAGGCACATAAACCTATGATTTGAGCTATAAAAAGGGGAAAGGAGAAAGCTCAAGTGGGACATGGGGGAGAGCAAGTCAGAATGGCCTAGGGCAGAATAAAACCTAAACACGCCCATGGATGTTTTGTTACATTCTAAAATACAAGACAATGATGGTCCTTTAAATAAATTAGCTAACATTTTCCAAATTGTCTATGCATTATAATCCCCATCACCCATTAAATTATTTAACCACATTATTCACAACATTGAAGAACAGAAAATGTCAAGTATGTTTTACTGCATGGAAATTGACCATACCAAAAATAAAAAAATATTAATAGTGAAGTCTATTAGCCTGGATAAATAAGTTTAACTTTTAAGAAGTGTTTATTAGCTATTATCAAATAATATAATTCCAGAGGTACAGTTATTTCTGTCCCTGCTGGTGCATGGTAACATATTACACTTTGTAACCTCCTGGGGTGCAGTGTACATTAGCAATGCATACGGAGGCTGCAAATTGCAGCCACAACTAAGGTGCTGTTTCACAGGCTTTAATGTGCCAGTGGGTATAATAATGTTTGCTACAGCTGGAGGTTTAAAAGTCAAATTATTTCTAAATTACACATTAATAGATACAACTCAGTTTGGTCTCCATGGATACCGTATATATTTTTGAATAAATATATTTGAAACAGATGTATAGAATGGCTGCAATTTCTATACCTGTCTCCCCTTGCCTTTCTTTGCTATATATATTGTACTTCATAATATATATATATATATATATATATATATATATATATATATATATATATATATATATATATATATATACTGTATATACAAGTAGGGTTAATTGTGTGCTTAAAGGGTCGCTGTAGTGACAATATAACAGGTTTTCATAGTTACACAGTTAAAAAGTCATTGAGGTTGAAAAAGGACTTTCAGTCCATCAAGTTCAACCTTTTTAGTTCTCCTTTGATCTGTACTATGCAGATTAAGTGTTAATTGTTAATTGTTAATTGAGCCAGAGGAAGGCAAACAGAAAAAACCCAAGGGAACTTGTGTCAAAAGGGGGAAAAAAAATCCTTCCTGACCCCAGATACTGGCGATCGGATTCCTCCCTGGATCAATACCATCTCTCTCATTATTCAGGATAACCCTGAATGCCCTTTTTATTTAAAAATATATCTAATCCCTTTTTAAAGTTATCTATCGAATCCGCTGTCACCACCTCCTTTGGTAGATAATTCCACAGATTAACCACCCTTACTGTGAAGAACCCTTTTTCTTTCTTTGAGGTGAAATCTGTTTACTTCTAACCTCAAGGGATGTCCTCTTGTCAGATAAAAACCTCTTGGCACAAAAAGCTTCCTTGCCTAATCTTTATATTGATCCTGGATGTATTTAAATAGGGTAATCATATCTCCTCTTAGATGTCTTTTTTCTAGAGTAAATAAGTTAAATTTTGTTAGTCTTTCTTAATAACTTTGCCCCTACATTCCCTTTATTAGTTTTGTTGTCCTTCTCTGTACTCGATCCAAGCTCTAAAATGTCCTTTTTATGTAGTGGTGCCCAAAATTGTACTCCATATTCCAACTGAGGGCATACTAGAGATTTGTATAGTGGCAGAATTATATTTGCTTCCCTGGCTTCTATACCCTTCTTAATACATGCTAATATTTTACTTGCCTTTACAGCTTCTGCGTGGCATTGAGCATTGTTACATAGGTGGTTGTCCACAAGTACTCCCAAAGCCCTTTCAATATCTGAAACCCCTATATTTGCTCCATTAAGATTATAAATATTATGGTTATTTTTCCTTCCCAGATGCATAACATTTATTTGTATTAAATCTCATCTGCTATTTAGTCGCCCATTTTTCTAATTTATGCAAATCCCTTTGGAGGGAAAGTACATAATTATCCATTTTATTGCCATTTTCATGTGTCTGTTTAGTAACTGACTTGCAATAAACCAGTTTTTAAAGAATAGAAATTCAATATAGCTTTTAAAATTTACATTTGAACGTTAGTGTTTCACACCTCAGCAGATCAACGCCATATTAGGTGTTGAGAGTGCAGGAGAGGATCTGCCTAGGAGGCTATGAAAAATATTTTTTTGATTGGTATAGAATGTCCTGTAGTGGTGATGGCAGGGAAGGAAGAGGATAAAAACTACTGATCTTCTCAAACTGGACACTTGATAGGGGTGGAGAAAAACACTATGTTAGTTTTAAAAGCTACATTAAATTGCCTTTTTCAAATACTGGTGTTACTGCTAATCAGATATTAACAAATATGACCCCACTATATGATCACTAAAGTGGTCTGTTACAGTGCCTTGCAAAAGTATACACCCCCCGTTGGCATTTTTCTTGTTTTGTTGCCTCACAACCTTGTATTAACATGGATTGTTTGAGGATTTGCATCATTTAATTTACAGAACATGTCCACAACTTTGAAGATGTACCGTATATACTCGAGTATAAGCCGACCCGAGTATAAGCCGAGGCACCTATTTTACCAAAAAATACTGGGAAAAATGAGTGACTCGAGTATAAGCCGAGGGTGGGAAATGTGCTGCCCCCTGTGTCCCTCTTGTGCCCTTTGTGTCCCCCTCTTGTGTGCCCTTTTCTTGTGTCCCCCCTCTCTCTCACCTGTGTCTCTCCTCCCCTCTCCCTCCACTGTGTCTCTTCCCCCCTCTCCCTTCCCTGTGTCTCTTCCCCCCTCCCTTATCACCCTCCTCAACCTTCTTCCTCATTCTCAACCTCCCTCCTCAACCCCCCTTCTCATCCTCAACCCCCATTCTCATCCTAAACCCCCATCTTCATCCTAAACCCCCCATCCTCATCCTAAACCACCCATCCTCATCATAAACCCCCCTCTGCAGCCCCCTCCTTAACCTCTCTCCTCATCCTCAACCCCCTCCTCATCCTCAACCTCCCTCCTCAACCTCCCTCTTCATCCTCAACCTCCCTCCTCATCCTCAACCCCCCTCCTTATCCTCAACCCTCCTCCTCAACCCCCCTCCTCAACCCCCCATCCTCAATCCCCCATCCTCAACCCCCATCCTCAACCCCCCATCCTCATCCTCAACCCCCCATCCTCAACCACCCATCCTCAACCCCCTCCTCAAACCCCTCCTCATCCCTCCTCCACAACCCCCCTCCTCATCCTCAACCTCCCTCCTCAACCTCCCTCCTCATCCTCAACCCCCCTCCTCATCATCAACCCGCCTCCTCAACCCCCCTCCTCAACCTCAACCCCCCATCCTCAACCCCCATCCTCAACCCCCTATTCTCCACCCCCCCATCCTCCTCCTCAACCTCCCATCATCAACCCCCCTCCTCATTCTAAACCCTCTCCTCATTCTAAACCCCCTCCTCATCCTCCCTCCTCAACCTCACCCCCCCTTCCTCATCCTCAACCCCCCCCCCCCATCCTCAATCACGTCATTAGCATATGCCGGGTCCTGACGAAGGAAGGAGCGGAGGAGCAGATAGAGGTAAGTGAGGGGAAAGGGAGAGGGTGAGGTATTTAGAAAGGTAAAGTGAGGAGGGGGGTATAGGATGAGGAGGGGGGGTAGATGATGATGAGGAGGGGGTAGGGAAAGAGACATGGGGGTGTTAGAGAGACACGGGAGGGTAGAGAGACACGAGGGGGTTAGAGAGACACGAGGGGGTTAGAGAGACACGGGGGGAGAGTGACTTCAGTATAAGCTGAGGGAGCCCTTTTCAGCCTTAAAAAAATACTCAAGTCTATACAGTATTTTTTTTTTAATTCTGAAGCAAACAACAAATAGGACAAAATAACAGAAAAAGTCAATGTGCATAACTATTCACCCCCCTAAAATCATTACTTTGTTGAGCCACTTGCGGGAATCACAGCTCCAAGTCACTTTGGATAAGTCTCTATGAGCTTGCCACATCTTACCACTGTGATTTTTGCCCATTCCTCCTTGCAAAACTGCACCAGCTCCTTCAACTTGGATGGTTTGTGCTTGTGAAGAGCAATCTTTAAGTCTAACCACAGATTTTCTATTGGATTGAGGTCTGGGCTTTGACTAGGCCATTCCAACACATTTACATGTTTCCCCTTAAACCACTCAAGTGTTGCTTTAACAGTGTGTTTGGGGTCATTGTCTTGCTTGAAGGTGAACCTCCGTCCTAGCCTCAAATCACACACAGAGTGGTACAGGTTTTGCTCAAGAATATCCCTGTATTTAGCACCATCCATCTTTCCCGCAACTCTGACCAGTTTCCCAGTCCAGACTGCTGAAAAACATCCCCACAGCATGATGCTGCCACCATCATATTTCACTGTGGGGATGGTGGTTTTTGGGTGATGTGTTGGGTTTGCGCCAGACATAGCGTTTTCTTTTATGGCCAAAAAGTTCAATGTTAGTCTCAAAAGACCAGAGAACCTTCTTCCATACATTTTGGGAGTCTCCCACATGCCTTTTCGCAAACTCAAAATGTGCCATTTAGTTTGTTGCTGAAAGTAATGGCTTTCTTCTGGCCAGTCTGCCATTAAGCCCAACTCTATGGAGCGTACGGCTTATTGTCCTCCTCGGTACAGATACTCCAGTCTCTGCTGTGCAACTCTGCAGCTCCTCCAGTGTTACCTTAGGTCTCTGTGCTGCCTCTCTGATTAATGCCCTCCTTGCCCGGTCGGCAAGGGCGGCCATCTTTTGGCAGGTTTGCTGTTGTGCCATGTTCTTTCCATTTGGTTATGATAGATTTGATGGTGCTCCTGGGGATCATCAAAGATTTGGATATTTTTTTATAATCTAACCTTGACTTGTACTTCTCAACAACATTGTCTCTTACTTGTTTGGAGAGTTCCTTGGTATTCATGGCAGTGTTTGGTTAGTGGTGCCTCTTGCTTGATGCAGCCTCTGGGGCCTTTCAAAAATGGTGTGTATATGTAATGACAGATCATGTGACACTTAGATTGCACACAGGTGGACATCATTTCACTAATTATGTAACTTCTGAAGGTAATTGGTTGCACCAGAGCTTTTTCTGGGCTTCATACCCAAGGGGGTGAATAAATACGCACATGCCAATTTTCTGTTTTTTTATTTCTAAAAACTAGTTTTATGTATATATTTTTCTTATTTCACTTCACCAACTTAGACTATTGTGTTCTGATCCATCACATAAAATTCAGATTAACAAAACATTGAACTTAAGGCTGTAATGTAACAAAATAGGTAAAAAGTCAAGGGGGTGAATACTTTTGCAAGGCATTGTACTGTATATGGGGTAAAACTATCTCTGTTTACTATAATTTTATGGCCCATATACACGGTCAAGTCACATTATTATGACTTATTATCAGCTAAATACTGTGTGCAGCACGGACAACAGCTAGATGCAATGGAAGTGAGTCAATAAGATACTGGAAGGTTGGCAAGGGTATCTGGAGCCATGCAGACTTAAGTTCATCCGACAGCTGCTGAAGAGTGCATGGTGGAGCATCCATATGGCAACATGGTGATTGAGGTGGTCCCACAGGTGCTTGATGAGGTTTACATCCAGGGAATTTGGAGGCCAGGAAAATAATTTGAAGTATTCATTGTGCTCCTCCAACCACTGCCAGACAATTCTGGCTGTATGACATGTTGTATTGTCCTGCGGGAAGACCCTATTCGCTCCACTTGACCTGCAAGGATGGATAATTAACCCAATCGGTTGAGAATGTGGACCCAGACAATGTCAATAAAACATTCCCCAGATCATAACACTGCTACCACCAGCTTGTGTTCTTCCAAAAATGGTTGCAGGGGGTTTGTTTTCCAGGATTTTGAGCCTCACACGCCAACGTCCTTCCAGTTGATGGAGCAGAAAATGTGATTCATCACAGAAGGCCACTTTTTTCCAATCTGAAGAAGTCCAATTTTGGTACTGTCATGCAAATTGAAGCCGTTTCTGGGCACAGTGACCAGTTGTTTGCTTCAGACCCCCATACACAACAGGGTTGGCTGTACTGTCCTTTTAGACACACATCTGGTAGGTCGTTTGGTGAGTTGCTCAACTGTAGTGTGTCGGTTGGCCTTCACACAACTTCACAGCTGACATCGATGGCACATTGTGCTCCACAGTGTCCATGTTTATTCGCAATGGTGCTGTTTGTCCAGTACACTTTAACCACAGCAGCAGGTGAACAGTTCACAAACTGAGCTGTTTCAGAAATACTGCCACCCCTGGCCAGGAAGCCAGTGATCATCCCCTTTTCAAAGTCAGATAAATCACACGTTTTTCCCATGACAGCAAGGGTTGATATGTTTGCAGAATGCTTACATGTCACCTTATATACCTAGTAAGCCAGCTCACTTCATGTGCTGTATTTCATTTGCTATGCTATGCTAACATCAAATGTAGGCATTGGTCACGATAATATGACTTAGATCAAATGGGGTTAAAGGGCTATTTAATTCAGCACAATTTGGATCACATCACAGTAAAGATCTCCTAAAAGCATGTTGAAAAATGTTTTGAATTTTGGAAATACATGCATTTTTCACTGAGAAATCAGATAAATAAAATCTGTGTTTACATGAGTCACTGACTGCCCACAACTACACATGCAGCTACAGCTCTGTGTAGTGAGCAAAATAAAAAGGAATTAACCCTTAACCAATCCATCTGTTCTGAGCATGGGATGCTGGAATCACCTAAACAGGCCAGCTATGGTTTAACTGGTCAGTCCATTCCTGAATCCAAAGAAAAACTGCTATCAATCACTGTCTTTATTTTGTGGCTCAACTAACTTTTTACTCATGCAGCAGCCAGTAGATAGGAAAAACTTTGTATGTGATCAGACTTAAATTATTTTATTTTTTTAGCTGTTATTAGTGTAATTAAAAGAAAAATAGATAATTTTAACATACAATCTTATGCTCTTTCCCTTCACACCATGAAGAGCAATTACAGTAAGGTAAATGGCTCTTTAATATTGGAACGGACAATATTTCGAATATGTTATTTTGAAAAACCTTGATGGCAGACATTTTTTTTCCAAAGTTTAAGAAAATAAATCATGTTTGACTTTTAACCTATGTATGTAAGTACCTTTTTTCTATGGCCAGCCATTACCTTGTTTGACCTGATCGATTAATCTGAGTTACCAGCAGGAAAGGGTATGGGGAACTGTTTAGATTTCCATTAGTCCTACTTATAGCTCTGGTTCTTATGGTGGCAACATTCCAGCTGAAGCAGTTAAATGCAGCTCCCATTGTAGTAGTGGTACTTTGGCTCTTTCAGCTACACATTTTTCCGCCCATTATATAAATACGCCCCACTGTATCTAGGCAACACAAACAAGTCAGTTTCTTACATTGCTCAAATAAATATGCATGTAATATTGAGATAAACTAGGAAAGCAGGTTTATTATCCTTTTAAAACTATATTCAAGTCAAAGCTTTTTCATGGCCCTTTTGATTAAATCTATGAAGTCAGAAAAAGATGTTGCTTCACATAATTTGTCTTAGAAAAATCTATGGATTTTCAATTTCGAAGCAGTAAAAAGAAAAAAAAATTCACTAAAATTGGAATGAAAATGTTGATTGCAGTTAGTAAATTACTTTACATTTATCAAATAGGAATCAATATATGACATTAATCTCTCTTTTTAAATTTTCTGTGCAAAAAGAATTTAGGAGTCAATTTGGCAGTTGCTCCTATAACTCATTTTACTAAATATAATAAACGATAAAGTGGATTAATGTTGTGTGTCGAGATCATGCACATCCCAGTCTGAGACATCCAATAGTGATATATAGAAGTTGTTCTCTTTAAGCCAGCTGGGTGCTACACTTGCAAAGACTTTGATTCAGTGTCATCCTTAGAAGAGTGAAAGTTACCATATATATTGTGTTACCTGCTACCTGTACTACAAGACCTCTGTAGGTTAAGTGATGGGAGCTGCTAAAGAACACAGAACAAATAATGTAACTGCCGCAGCTTAGAACTGTAGCTGCAGATTGTTTGGCTCACAAAATAGTTCTTGACCCTTTGAGCCAATAAGATTTCGTAGCTCTGTGTCAGTGATAGAAATGGAAAAACACGCTGTTCTCTAACATAGAACATTTACTGGCAGATTAGGCAAGCCCGATAATGTTTACATTGATGTTGATTGTGTGCTCATTAATATTGAAGTGACTTAAGCTTAGGTGGCATCTAAAATCTTTGAATCTTTCCTAAGACATTTTATTCTGTAGTAGTGTCATAAGCAATTCCAGTTCTCAAGGTCAAACAAGGATATAAGAACATCGCTGCTGAGATTGCTAAAGTGAAATTTTGCAGTCCAGAGTCTCAAAAAAGGCGCTGAGCGTTATGTATGTAAGATACTTGTCTGTGCATGCATGGCCATATGTGTCATACTACTTGTTGTTCTCCTTTAAATGGTTATGCTGTGTTTGTATTTCTATGGCTCAATATTTATTACTTGGTGCTTTTCCCTTTTCAGTTATATGGATGCTAATCTGGCATGAAAGTGGTATGGTATGCCTGGCTTTTAGGAGCACAAGTTAGCAACACATCTTGTAGACCTATTACAGTTAATTTTTTTCTGTTGATTATAGGATTATTTGTGGCTTTATTTTAATTATATTTGTCTTACTTTCTCCCTTTTGATATAGTTTGTTTGACTTATTAAATTATTAATTATAGATTTAAACATTACAGATGAAAGAAGGAAAAATACAAACAAACAAGATTTTAAAGAATCTGCATTTAAATTTAATTAATTATTATTCCCCCCACTCACTTCCCAATAACAACCAGAATATATATCTATCCAATTATTTATGTCTTCATTATGCATAACATAAAAGAGCAGACTGACTGCATGTAATCTAGGAGAAGGTAAAGTGGTGTAAGGCTAACTAAGCAACCTATAATTTTTGAAAGCCAGTCTTGAACCCAATACCAGTACCTTATAACTTTTGAACAAGACCACTAAAAATGTTTCTACATTTGGAATAAACAACTTACATTTTGGACATTCATTAATAACAATTGGGCAAAACCTGCTTAGTAAAAATCTTTGTGAATTTCTTAAAGTGAATTTCTCTCAGATTCACTGAAATAGTCAGCCTATCATCTAATACATATTTTATAAAGCGTTTTTAAGTCCTTTACTTCCTAGAATCTTGTTTTCCAATAAGAAAAGACTACATTATCTCTTATGAAAGAATATATATAATATACTTTTAATTGAGATTTCCTAAGTTTATCCATCAATATTTGTACGTCATAAATGATTCATTATGATCCTTCAAATACATAATAAAAATATGAATTCACTGCAAATAATATTAATAAGTCACACATATACTAATCCCAGATATATATATATATATATATATATATATATATATATATATATATATATATATATATATATATGAAATATTGTGAATACCTTTCTGGAACCACTGTGAAAAAAACTAATTGTTGCTCTGTGTCTGCTAGATGTAAATTGCCAGAAAATGGTAATAACTGACATAACATTAGTTCATGTCTTGTCATTATCTTTCTAAACCAGGATACTACTGTATTGAAAATTAGTGGAGGGTAATATTCTTCTTTGACTATTTCTCTTAATTTAAAAAATGGTAAATATGCAAACATCCTTAATTATATCCTTAATTAAACTTTGCTCCCATGAAAAAGCTGTATAAATAAACATCTTAACATTTAACATACCAAAAAGTGACAAAGGTGACATTTTTCATGGATACAAATCTTTCTTTATTTTAGAAATAATTGAAACAAAATTAACCTTACACCAATTATCTGGAGTTAATGTTATTTAAATACCAAAATAGTTTTACAATTTTGAAAAGGAAGTTGGTAATCTTCAACTTCTCCTATTAACTATAACATATCTGACTTGGCTACATTAATCCTGAGTATGTTCCAAAATTATGTATTTTTATTAAAAAAAATTCTATATGTATTTTTGCCTCTTGAATAAATCTAATTATGTCATTAGCATATAGGGAGATGTGTATTATTTGATTCCCAATTATAAAGTTCAATCGCAAGATCAAATAATAAATAAATACTAGGGCAGCCTTGTCTAGTTCCTCGTTGTAAAGCAAAATTAGCAATAGTATACACAGTACGCAAATAATCCTAAAATATACAATCAAAAGTCTTTTCAGCATCAACTCCTTGTATAAAAGCTTGCTTCTTATCTTTAATGCAAGGTTTTCCTTTTTATTTATAAAGAATGTTTAATTACTTTTAATAATTTTCTTATTATTTTCATTCCATTTGCCAAAATGTTGTTAAGTATGTTACGTTCAAAGTTTTTCTAAGAAATAGGTCTATATGATACAGGCAGTTCAGCATCTTTACCTTTTTTTTATTAAACAAATATTAACATTCAGAAATCCCTTGGGAATTTCCACTTGACTATCTAGTACACTGGAACAATCTAATCTATTAAAAACGTATCAGTAATATTCAGCTGATAAACAAACCAGTCCTGGGGCCTTACCTCTAGGAGAGTCCCTAATTCCCTTTCTGACTTTCCCTTTTTTTTTTTATATTACTATCTGAACTGTTCTTTTCCAACATCAAAAGATCCAAATCACATTTATTTTTCTGATACTTTTCACTGTTAATACATGTAGAAATTATCTCATAAGCTTGGAAGAATTCCAACAGCTCCTTTGTTGGGTTGATATTCTTAATTTGATGTTTCTTTTTTAGATCTTTAGAAAAAGCTATTATAACACCTCTATTTGTTGCTTGAGAAGCAAACCAGAATGAGGTATTATTTTTGCATTGTTAATCATTATTACTTTATTCTTGCCATATTTTTTAAATAAAAGATTGAAAATCAGATATAATAGCAAGACTAACTGAAAATCTCCAGCGAGATCTACTTTAAATCAATGTTGTTTTTATATCTAATGTGATAGGAGAATATTCCGTTAAAACAGATGAGATAAGGAAAAAAAAAATTCTATATAAGATTTATACTTTTTAGAAGTATATTTCAGACTTACGGGATGAAAGTGTGCCATACATATAAAATGTTTAATTTATTTTTAATATAATCAACCAATTTTCTTATATAAATTCTAAACACTTTTCAATTATTTTAAGCAGTGATAAATGCTATGTAATTTGAAATATGCTATTAAATTAAAACCTCCTACCATAATGATGTGAAAATATTTGGGCCATACAAATTCCATATTGTGATTTTTTTTTATGTATTGAAATAAAGAATGTGATAATTGTATACCTCCTTGTCCAAGTTAATCTCACATCACTTGACATCCCACCACTTTATAATAAATATAGCCACTTCCCTCTTATTTCTAAACGGCATAAGAATAACTTCTTGGACCCATTTGATTTAATATGTTCATCTGCTGATAAGTGTGTTTCTTTCAGAAGGGCCATATCTGTCTGAATTTTTATAAAGATGAGATAAGACTGCTTTTCTTTTAATTTATTAATTAAAACTCTGTGCATCCCATGAAGTAAAGCAAACCTCAGAGTTTATGAACATTAGCGGCTAATTGTCTGACACTTAATAAATATGAAAACATTTAATTTAAGTATTCAACAGTAATTCCTATACATAGTTACATAGTTACATAAGGGCTCATTCAAATGTGATTTGGCCAATTGAATAGGGCTCTATATAAGCACATAGCATATTTTTTTACAGAAGTTTTTAGTTAGTGAAGACCTTGCTTTTGGATAGAAGTTCACTGACTAAAAACTTCTGTAAAAAAAACGTGCTATGTGCTTATAGATATATATATATATATATAAATATTTTTTTTATTTTTTTGTCTTTATTGAAAAGATTCTTAGACATAAAAAAAAGGAAAATTATTAAAAAGAATGTATCACAAGGTCAATTTCTACAATATTTTAACACACCATCTCCAAGAATGACCTTCTTAAATACTCTAAACATACTAGATTCATACCACATTCGTACTAATTAAATTCATATACAAGGTGAAATAGAGGCAATAAATCTTATATCAGAAACCTTTACAAGTACACTACTGAAGCTGATCTAGAGTATCCCAAATTGCCCATGTGATTTTGTTATATAGTGTAAGTCCCATTTTAGAGAAGTGTCTCTCGAGTTCCCTGAAGTGGCTAATTCTTCTCATAACTTCACTCCAAGCAGGAAAGTTAATTTGTTTTCAACTTGCTGTAATTGATTGTTTAACTATCATGAAAAACGGAGAAGAAATAGCTTTTATTTGGGTCATAAAAGCTATTTCTTCTCCTTTATATTCATCTAATAAAATATGAAATAAACCACTCCAAGGAGCAGGAGAGACATCCCTTTCCAGAGCTGTAGAGACAAAATTATAACATTCAGTCCACAGAGTCTTAATTGTGGACAGTCCCACCATATATGGAGGTGGCTACCAATTAGACCACATCCCCTCCAGCATAATTTGTCCTCCATTCTATGCGAAATCTGATAGACTCTAGCTGAAACCATATGCCATTTATTTGTTAACTTAAAGTATGTTTCCATGTGAGCAGCATTTTTAATGAATCTGTTTGTACTTCTGAAAGCTTTAACCCAATTATCATAAGTTAAAACATGGTCAATATCTACTTCCCAAGTTGTCATACACATAGTTTTCTCATTTCCTAATTCTAATAGAATTATATTGAAGCATCTTGCCACAGCTTTTAATAATCGGTTCTAATCCATTTAAATTATTGTTCTTTTTTACCCCTTTATTATAATCTCTTAAAGCTTGCACTAGTTGCTCATAAACTATCTATTTATTAGGATGTATTCCAAAGTTATTCCATATACAGATCATTAAGGGATTGCACACCTTTACTAATCCAATCGTTTGACCAGGGTATGTTATAATATTTAGCTAATGTATCGATTGGAGTGATGGTACTGAAAGAAAGTAAAAGTTTATATTCAGTCTTCTCCATGTAGTCCAAACATTCCTAACTATATGTGCTTCTTTACTTATATATCCTGAAGTATATTTATCTATAAAAATTAAAGCTTCTAGATCTTCATTACGAACTGATGTTTCTTCTATTTGGAGCCATGCATAATTGTTCTGCGGGAATAACCATTTTAATGAGTGAGCTAACATAGTGGCTACTTGGTATAGTTTTAAGACAGGGTAAGCTGTTCCTCCTTGAATAAATCTTCTTAACATTACTATATTTTTATTCCAATGTGTTTTCTTGAATGAATGAATTTGTCTATTATACTTTGCAATTTTGAAATCCAATAAGAGGGGAAATTTATTAGAATACATCTTTAAATATAATTGATCTTCGGCAGAATCACCATTTTGATACTGGAAATTCTGCCTTAAAATAAATGTCTCACATCCTTCCAATTTTCAATAATTTCTGAGACTTTATAATAGACTTTCTTGCAATTGATTGAAATCATTTGGGTTATTTCACCATCAAATTGGATTCCCAGATGCTTGAAAGTATTCCTTTCCCAGTCCAAAGAATATTGATCAAGCAAACTGTTTCTTTCCTCATTGGAAATGTTCAATGTCATAACTTCTGATTTTTGAATGTTCAGTTTATAATTTTAGATAAAACCGTAATTATAAATACATTTTAGAACCTGTGATAATGATATACTTGGAGATGTGAGCGTTAGTACAATATCGTCTGAGAACAAGGTTGTCTCTCTCCCACTCTTACACCTTTTATACTGATAGTTTCTGCCAACGGCTCTATCAACAAGGCAAATAGAGTGGGAGAGAGAGGGCACCCTTGTCTCATTCCGTTGTTTATCCCAAAAATCTGGGAGTCAGAGCCTGAACATCTCACTGATGCAGACGGCGATGAATACAGTGATCCTATGGCATGTGAGCCAAACCTTTCAAAACCCATTCTAGTTAAAGTTGCTTTCATGTACTCCCACCCTACCATGTTGAACGCTTTCTCAGCATCCAAAGGCATGAGCAGGGTAGGAGCACCTTAATGCTTTGAATGATCAATCAGGTCCATGTGCGTATATAGAGCCCTATTCAATTGGCCAAATCGCATTTGAATGAGGTCCATAGTAATTAAGGTTGAAAAAAGACTTTTAGTCCATCAAGTTCAACCTTTTTAGAGCTCATCTGATTTGCAACATACTGATTAGTTGTTAATTGATCCAGGAAGGCAAACAATTGAAACATTGCCAATTGTCTCCAAAGGGGGGAAAATTAAATTCCTTCCTGACTCCCAATGCAAAAAAAATCTTTATAAATACATATATGACCTAATAATGTAATGGTTTAGTGCTAATAGTATATCGATATTGTAATGCGTTGATATAAATGTATACTATAGAGGGAGGCTCGTCTTCTTTGAGTTATTGACTGCGGAAAACTACCACTTAGGAAGCAATCTGGTATTGTTTCTATGATTTACAATAATCTGGGTCATGAACATGAGAACTGATATCACCTAGTCCTACATATATCATTGGTGGGAAAAGTCAGTTTGAGCTATTTGTACTAAAGGTTGAAGTGCTGGAGAACTCTTGAAGATGCCAAATCATAGTATATGCCCCCCATAATGGAATATGAGGGTTCTCAAAGCAAAATGTAGTACACATGCCCTCAAGATATCTGGAGTGTGAAAATATGCACCTCCTCCACATAACACAGTCTATCCCCAACCCTGACACAATAAGCATTTCACTAGTTATTGACATAATTCATTACTATTTATTATTCATTCCTTGATTGCCACTTAATTTGCCTTTCTTTCTCTCCCTTAGGACTGAATCTAACTGAATAGGAGCTCTATTTAAGCGCATAGCATATTTTATTAACTAAAGTTTTTAGTTAGTGAAAACCTTGCATTTGGATAGAAGTTCACTAACTAAAAACTTCTGTAAAAAATATGCTATGTGCTTAAATAGAGCTCTATTCAATTGGCCAAATTGCAATTTAATAAGGCTGTAGATGTTTTAGTTAGACCGTGACCATTAATACAATTATTAGTGCTTTTTTATCTGTTAATGGAGCGTAGAGTGGGGTGGGAGAAGGAATGAAGGTGTGTTAGATTGGTTTATGAAATAATTAGATATTTTAGAAATTGACACCTTCCCTTTTCCACCATACACACACAGAAGGAGACAGCTTACCACAATAATTGGCAACCTCTGCTGAAACACCCCTTTTAGACACAACCTTCATCAGAGAGTAGTATTATTATTAGTATTAACTTTTATTTGTAGTGTGCCAGCATATTCCGTAGCGCTGTACAGGGGACAAGAACAAGGAAATATACAATATTAACAACTGCAGAAAATGGAGGGTCCTGTTTTGATTTTCGAGTTTTGTAAAAAGTGCTTTATTCCAAAGCAACAAGATTGGTAACTCACTGCTTACAATCTAAAGGGAATGGAAGAGGCAGAAACCTGGGAAGGAGCAAATAAGGTTAGGAAGAAGAAGAAGTGAGAGTTTACATAGGTGGGAAGATTTGAAAAGTTAGAAGGTTATTCATTAGTTGGAGCGGGAAGGGATCTGATGTAAAGTGAATGGCACTATTATGTAATATGGTATCTGCCCCTAGTGGTTAGATAATGTCAGCTGCAGATGGGAATTTCAGAAGACACATAGTTTAAACACAGCTTGAGTAAAATTAGCTCATGGGAGAATAAAAGAGGAGTGGAGGTCAGGAGACATGAGATGGGTATGTTGTAGACAAAGGGGAAAAGTTGGGAAGAAGAGACTGAGGAAAAGGCATGGGGATATGTGGAAGAAGAAGGCACAAGGAAATATTGTGTAAAGCAGGTGTGTCCAAACTCGGTCCTGGAGGGCTGCACCCAGGCCTGAATTTGAATATATCCTTTCTGTGCACAAGTGAGTCAATCAGGATGACTGAAGAAGTGATTGACTCACCTGTGCACAGCAGGGTTATCATCAAATCCAGGCATGTGTGTGGCCCTCCAGGACCGAGTTTGGACACCCCTGGTGTAAAGGTTGAATAGGAATAGTTAGCAGGTGCTTCTAATTGATCAGATGTAGAAGATTTGTGTGACTCAGTAAATTAAAAGTAAATAAGGGAGGGAGGGGATTGGAATCAGAGAGACCAGGGAGAGAGAGGGCAATATGAAGTCTGAAAGAGAATGGATAGCTTCAGGATGTGATAGAGTTACAGCAATTAACACAGTGGTGTTAGGAGGCTATGCAAATAATGAAGGGCAGGGTACAAAGGACACACATTTATCTAGATAAAGTAACTATATTAGTACAGTGGTAATTGAGTATTTAGACAATTTCACCATGATTTTTATGTGTCAAACTAAAGTTATACACACAATGTCTGACCATTTGGTGTACTATTGGTTAGATAGAAGGTCCTGCAAATAAAATGTATTGCCTATCTATACCATATAGCATTTTAATACATGTATTCCTTCTTTGGACTATTTCATTTTTTACTATCCTTGCAGAAATGTGGTCTTCAGCAATGCACACATTCACGCTGCTGCCTATTATGATAGATGAGCTGGAGGTAGAGAGGTAAAGTTTATTCGGAGTAGAAAGCAAGATCACTCTTGCAGAAAGAAAATATAATGACAGGCTAGTATAGCTTGGGAGGAGAATTCCATTTTTGCAATGGCACAAATTGGGTATGGTTGTGAGCTTATAACCTATTAATATATTATTGCAAACCTCTACCTTTTTCGATGGAAATAACATTTCCAAAGGAAATAAACTGAAAATGTTCTCCAAGATTTTGGTGGTGTAAGCTTCCAATATTGAGCCATGGCAATGAAGTAGAATAAGATAAGGCAGAATGTAATATTCCAGTCCATGCTGAACACACTACAGGCAAATTCTCCAAAGACCTGTATCATTGACTTCAGCGTTTAACGAGAGTCTATTACAATTTTATAGCTGTAAACTACACAGACTGTGTATTGATATCCAATTCATAAGGACAGCTCAAATAAAGTGAGTGCTGACAATAAATTGCACAATAAAAATGCAGTGTCAGCAGAGATTTGCTCCATGTGTTTTACAAAACGGGCTTGTTAACATTATTGTTGTTATTGTTAAACATTTGGGGTGATAAGCTTTATTCTAGTCATAATTATAAATGTCCATATGTATTGTAATATCTAGATAGAAACTAAAGGGGCTTTTTGCACTGACTGGCAGGAAAGTGTGATGACTTGAAAATGACACCAATATTACATCTGCTGCACAATAGCCTTCCATAATAATAGCAACGTGCTGTATAAGTGTACTGAGCCTTGGCTGTGTGTCCCAGACACAAGGATGGATATTAGCACAGTACTTACATTTTTATAGATAGATAGATAGAACGATAGAACGAAGAACGAACGATAGATAGATAGATAGAACTTGGACTTAGAAATATTCTGCTCTAAGACCTTCCTTTGGAAAATGAAAACACACTGTGAAACATTTGAAATAAAAAAATGCTTTCTATGCTCTCATAGGATCTCCCACAAGGCTGAGTCATAATTATGAGATTTTTAGAAGAGGATTTAAGTAGCTATTACATGGCCCCCGCCGACTATTTTATGTAAGAACTTCCTGATACCTAAGCCAGGGGGGTTGTACCATACAGTAAATAGCTTCTGAGACTTGCAAGGGTTCTTACACAAAACTTAAGCAGATGCAAGTGTTAAGTCAGAGCCATTAAATATTGTAATATTGTGTCTATATCTACATGTTTCCAACTCAAAAACTGACTCATTGATGTGGGTTATTATTCTTGCATATTAACATTGCAGTTCAAGCAAATCATATTACAAAGAAAATAATAGTGTGTTTGAGTTTATGATGACACAACTCACAGTACATGAAGCACGCATCCCTTTGTGTGTACCAAGTATTTGGTGGTATGCGCTTGTCTTGCTCTAAACTTATTGCAGATACCATATGCAGTTTAAAGTTAATTATAGTTCCAAAGTCAACAAAACCCATGATGGGAAATCTTTGTTAGATAATTTCCACAATATACACATACAGCCAAATGAATTCATATCAATGATTGCAATGTATCCTTAATTATCATGTAAAAGCATTTTGTGGTTTTGACAGTTGTGTTATAGACTGTTTTTAAGATTTTTGCATTATGATGAAGATGGTGTACATGCTGGTGTGTGATTGACTGCATGCTCTTTAATATGTAAAAAAAGCAGATAATAAAAAGGTCACACTGAATTTTTTTTAAATGTTTATGTTTATAGATATTCAACATTCTTTGTAAAATTCATAGTAATTATATTAGAATTAATGTCCATTAAAATAATGTGTGTGTCTTTCAGTCGTGTCTGACTCTCCGTGTCCTCATGAATTGTAACACACCATGTTGATCTAGTTGCTATTCATGGCAGAGATACTGGAGTGGGTTGCCAGTTCCCTCACCAGTGGGTCACATTATACAGCTCCTGGTATTCCTAGGTGATCTCCCATACAAGTACCGACAAGGCCCAAAGCTGCATCGCTTCAGGGTGGTGTGACCCCTTGGTTTCCTGACTGGAATCAAACCCAGATTGCAGTGGTGAAAGCATCAAAACCTAATCACTGGATCACCAGGTAACCCAAGCATTAATAAAATTAGAATAATAAGTATACATTCCCAGCTATGTTAAAATACCTACTCTTGGAAACAATAAATATCTGTTAAATATCAGAAATCACATATGCTAAGAATCACATTCCTTCTCTTACATATCATGGGATTTAGATGACTTTTTGATCTTAACAACTCAGTTTGTTATTTTAATTTATCTATTATAATATAGATTCTCATTGTTACTATGCTTGTTTAAATTGCATTAAAGTTTACATTTATTTCTAAAAATCTGTAACAGTTTTACTATACATTCAAACACGGACGGAGCTACTGCCAGACGATGCAATGCAATGTGAATGTCCCTCCTGGCCTTCACCCGTACCCCAGAGAGGTCAGACAAGTCACAGCCCACTGTAGAAGAAACTGGCAACCCACTCCAGTATCATTGCCATGAAAACCTTATAGACTGGCAGAACTAGACACAAGATGTGCTTGTGTGCTGTGGCCCATAGGGTCACGGAGAGTCAGACCTGACTAAACAATAACACTATATATATATATATATATATATATATATATTCTATTATTAGAATATATCCTCTATGACACATGAAATATTGTTATTTTTATATATTATTTTGTATATACATTGATAAACGTTATACAGGTTAATTAAATGTGTGTCACTTCTATTTTTCTTTAAATTTAATGAAAATCAAAACTCACATAATTTCATATTTTATTCATTGATAATTTATCATATATGAAAATATCTGATTAAACCGATTATTTCTGTTTAAGATATTCTTGCTGCATTAATTATTAATGACATTGCAGTTATATTTCTGCATACATACTATTCCAAAGAGTAACACATTTTGAATGATAAAGGACTAGGGAGGTAGATTTATAAAGGTACCATGATACTAAAAAGATAAGCAAGTGTAGGTCAAGCTTTGACTAAAATAAATCACCATTATGCTCTATTAGTGCCATATTTATTTCAATTATAAATATAAATATAAATTCCATACATATAGAATGCATTGTGGAACTGAAGAGGGAAAAAAAGCCACAAGGGTCATAGTAGATATATATATATTTTAATATGTTGCCATTTAGAAGGGCATAGTAAAGACCTTTATATAGTCAAGGGGACCCAGGAAAATAACTAAATGTAACTCTCAGTAGTTAGAGACAAATATAAACATTGACATAGAGATAACATTGTTTTACACTGTATATACATTTTGTGTTGAGGTCCACTAAAGATTTGTTTCTGGACAAGGATACACACTGCAGGCTGTATTTCTTTTCCCCTGAGGTGTTTATGGTATTTTATGGGACATTTTATTGTTTTGGTTCCTGAGCTAAGAGCTCTCATCACACATTACTACAGTTGAGGTAGATGCATATCCTCTGGCAAGATTTGTGATTCAGCTGCAGGAATTTTCTAGAATTAGACACACACAATCCTGTATCTTGTCTGTCTCCACTCCAATCCATAATGAACTATTTATCCACCACACTCAATGCTCAGTGTCTGCAGCATCTCTTTGTCAGTCACTACCCTGCCTTCCGTAGCCTTCAGAATAGCATTTAAAATCATTACCCTAATGTATAAAGCCCTCAACAACAATACATTCCTTATATATCTGCTCTTATTTCAAAATACTCCTCCGCCCGCCCTCTTCATTCTGCTAACAAGCTTCTTCTCACCTGCTCTCTTATCACCCCCTCTCACTCCCACCCTCAGAACTTTTCTCACATTGCCCCTATTCTCTGGAACTCATTGCCTCGCTCCATTAGTCTATCCTCATCCTAAAAATATATCTGTTCAAAGAAGCTTATCTCCTCCAGCCATAACTCATCTATCCCCCTCCCGTACCACATCCAGACACATTACATTGTAAGTTTGCGAGTTCTCATTTTTGTAAGGTCCTTTAGTGAGAGCTCCAAATATACTAGATTCTAAACTGAGACAGGGCTCTCCACTCTCTGCAAGGTGTCAGTTTTTGTTTTGCCTTGTACTTAACCATTGTTCAGTGCTACGGAATATGTTTGCGCATTACAAATAAAGATTTTATATATATATATATATATATATATATATATATATATATATATATATATATATTTATTTATTTATTTATACTAGTACAATAAACATTGCATCCAGTAGTCAGCAGACAATTGTACAGTTTAGCTTGGTTTAAACCATTGCATTATGGTATTTAGAGAAAGAAATGGCATCTCTGGAGTGCTGCTTGCTGAACAATGAGGAGGTCCCAGGAATAATGGCATCCTATTAGCATCCATCTCATCAATACACTTACTGATTACAGCATTGCCTTCATACGTTTTCCTGCTCTGCCATGACTGGTAGTAATGCAAGCGTTCCTATTGATCTCTCTGTGTAATACAAAACACTAACACTGATCCTGAGACATTTACTTTGGGAGACGTACATCAAGCAGGAGTGCTGGATTCCATGCTATTATTTAATGTGACAGTCTGTTTGTTTAGATCCAAAGGTATCACATCAGGTTTATGTGCTGGACTGCAATCATCAAAGATTAATGCAACAGGTTAGTTTGCTGCCTATATTCTATTAAACACAATTCCCATTTATTTGCTTTTATAGGTGAGCATTTCCTATTGTTATTGTAGCTCATTATTTTTCAGCTAAAGTGCTGTTGTGCTTCGTGCTAACCTGCTGAGCTCCACGTGAAACACCAAACATAACGGGAAATGGGCTTATAAATACTAAACAACAGAATTTATGCCAAAGTCACTCACAGTTATTGTATTATAAAATGCATACTGAAAAAAATGACTTAGTATTTGTGTTTTGGTTTCTCACACAGTTTTAGCCCAATCATGTTTCTATGTTTTGAAAATTTGGAATTAGATTCTTGTATCTAATGGTGTATTTAGACTTATGTTCAACACTGTACTACCGTGATGTCTTTTTGCAGGCGATATCTCTATGATTGAGGCCTTTGTCACCTGATAAAATATGTCCCTGGACGTTAAACCAGAAAGACAACAGTTTGACTAGATAATAGCTGCCATTTATACAGAGTGTATGTGAAAATATAAATTGAAACTGATATTTTTAGGGATTGGTTGCTGTGCAACCTGTTCTCCTTTTAGTGTCCTCTGTGCACATAGTCCCATGGGTGCTTGGACCTATCTACAACCCAGAAGTTCCCAAGGTGGAAAATTGGTCAGACGTGGTGTAATTAGAGGTGATGTACCAGTTGGGAGGAATACTGACTAACTGACAAGGATAGGATTGAGAGAAGGAATATGATGAGAGAGAACGTGATTAGAGAGAAGGGAGTTGAGAAGGCTTAAAGAGGAAGACAGAAGGGGAGTGCTAAAGACATAGATGAGATGAAAGGATGTGAAGGAAAGCGAAGGGATGAAGAGGAGAATTATTACAGATGGGATAGGAGAAATTGGCGCCAAAGGGGAAGAGTAAGCAGAGAAAGAGTAAAAAAACACATAGCGAGAGGTAATGATAAACAGGACTAAAAGTGATTGGAGAAGAATGGGAGGATGAAGGGGAAAGAAGAAAGGGAGATTAAGGGGGGAAACAGGAGAAGATGGATGGAAAGAATAATATGGAATGGGAGTAATTACATAGATGGAGGAGAAAGAAGTAGATTGATTAATTGGAATAAAAGATAGATGGATGAAAAAAGAATGAAGGGTGTGAAAATGAAAAGGATTGGTACAACTGGTTAGAAAAAAAAGCTTCTGCAATTAGACACGATTATGCAGTACACAAGTGTAAATAATATTTAGCATTGGCAAATGTTAATTATCTCAATCACATGTGTATTTTATGGTCACATATGTTCACAAACAGTTAAGTATACACTTAGCCATGCCACTCACAAAAGTCTAGGCATCAGCAAAGGTGTACAAGTATATTTCAATAGAACAGACTACAGAGCACTGAATATGTAGTTTATATATATATATATATATATATATATATATATATATATATATATATATATATACAGGCTAGATTGACTAAACTGTGAGGTTCAGACGTTGGAATACTGAGAACCATTCTGTTATGGCATATTTAGGTTTTATATTATCTTTCTTCTTGCTATGTCCCCATAATTTTTTTTAAAATAAATAATGAGGCTGTGTTGCTCAGTAACGCAAGTAAAGAGTAACCACTAGTTTGTCATTTTAACTCCCATTGACAAAATATTGTATCTCCAGGTTTGCAAGTGTATATTTGCCAAAAGACTCCGTTTAAGCCATCCAGAAAACACAATTCTGCATGTAAAGTAGTCCCCCAATACCGCAAAAAAAATTGTGTATGTAGGGAAAATCCCAGCACTTGTATACATTAAATTATATATACAAAATAGAAAAAAAAACATGTATCTTAACCCACATAAAATTAATATACTTTCATTCACATACAATTAACAGAAAGCCAGGGGAATTCAGGACATCCACTAGTGCAAGGAAACGTCTAATACATTTCATACTACCAAATGCACTTACTCATAGACTAACTGTCAAAATAAGCCAAACACTTTTAAATACAGTACTTATTTTATAATCAGTAAGCACGCACAAATATATTTGATACTGATATTCTAATTTTAATTCTGTAAAGCACTGACTATTGATATTTTTGTGTATATCTGTATTGTTACTTTGATTAAAATTCACTTATTTTTCTAACAGAGTAAAACTATGATGCTTTAAACATGAACTTTTACATTTATGATAGAATATCTGTTACTTTAATGTCACTTTAGTACTGTAGCAAATCATACAAAATTCTTATTGTAAAAAAAATTCAAATATTTTACAAAACAATAAAAAAAAGAGAGAGAAAAGGTTGTGTACATGACTCTTGGGAGCTTAATGTAATTGGGTTTGCATTTGAAAGCGACTTGGTAAGGTTTTCCCATTAAATGGTACTGAGAGTATGATCCTGGCATATTGTTCACAATTTCAGCTAGCTCTTAGAAAAGGGCAAGACATATTCAACAGACTGTGTTCCTTGAATTCAAGGCTGTCTTATATTAAATTAAATGCATTCCATCTAGTTTACGAAATATCACTATATTAATCATAGTTGTACATTCTGTAAACTAATCCTTGGAGTTTTAGGTCAAGTTTTACTTGTATATTCAATAATAATTTCATATTTATTCATATATATATATATTATTTTTTATGAGGAATTACTTAAGACGTTCTGAATACACTTACAAAAAGGCTAAAAGACCTATTTTCCCCATATATTTACTCAGTTAACTGTGTTTCCATTGCTACTCAGGATTCTGGGTAGGGACATGCAATTGGGGCTCAAATATACTGCTTCTAGCATCTAGTCCACTTAAGATGGGAACCATTTAGTGCTTGTCATTGTGTTCCCAGATGTCCTTCAGAACATACTCTTAGATTAGCAGTTTTGTTCTTATTTGGGGTTCATCAGTGTGAGGTTGATTCTGGCAACTGTGAAATGATGTCGGAGAGAGTACTCTCCAATTGAATAGGGCTCTATATAAGAACATAGCATATTTTTTTACAGAAGTTTTTAGTTAGTGATGACTTTGCTTTTGGATAGAAGTTCACTAACTAAAAACTTCTGTAAAAAAAAATAATATGTTGTGTGCTTATAATGAGCCCTATTCAATTGGCCAAATCACATTTGAATGAGGCCCCAAGTATGTTATGGTGGATAGGTAAAACCCTGCACTGTATATACGGTAAGGAAAGAAAAACAAATGAGTACAGTACACGTGGATTAATCCAAGACTGTGTTTTCAAGGCTTCCCAAGAGCAGGGCTCATAGTTCTATTTTAAGTGGGTCTAGAGGTGGTACATTCAATCTTCATTTGCATGTCATAACCCAGAATCCTTAGCAGCAGTCAGAGCACTGATCACTGAGAAATTCTGTGCAGGGCAAAGCGTCTCCGCTGCTTGAGAAATGTGAGTGTACCCAGAATGTTTCTTTTCTTTCCATTTTACTGGACTTATTGTGTTGTCTATTTTTGATTTTCAGACCTTCATATATCTCTGGAAATGTAACTGCCATATTAATTGAAAGTCAAGAGAAAAAAATATAGTTGTTAACTCATGGCCTCCTGGGTTAATTAATAAGCACTTTAGACACAAATGTCAACAAGTAAGCATGAATACAGATAGAATATTAGTTACATTTGCAAACCTTTTTGGAAGCTTTTGTTGAAAGCTGCTTAAATCTTTATTTAAAGTTAAACTCTTAATCTGGCAACAAATAACAATAATCTGTAGACCCCATCACTGCATAAAACTGCATATAACTGATAAAAAAAAAAAAATGCTTTAATTTTATTAGCATTTCATTCAGATACTGCTCAATATCAGTTCTAAGTTGTAAAAACCGCATGCTATATATGGGATGTCAGAGCTTATTAAGCATTGCTAAAGGGATTTAAGGTTTATGGATTTTACCAGGAATATAGTCTAACTATGGAAATATTTACTTTTATTTTTGTGCCAAAAATCATACAATTTGTACCTGTATGGGACTGCCTCTGTAGCTTAAGATTACACAGACTGTGAAGTGCAGCTTTTCAAATTAACCTGTCAATGACCTCTCTCAAATAACATGTTACATAATGCTGCCACTAATTGGTTCCTATGGGACAGTACAAACCCTGTACTTATTATTATTTATTATTATCTTTATTTATATCGCGCCAACATATTCCATAGCGCTGTACAGGGGTTGAGTACATAGCAGAAAACAAATTAAACACCTTGTAAGGAATGGAGGGCCCTGTTTTTGAGCATAAAATCAAATGTACATAGAGCTTGTTTCCAAGGCACTGACACAAGATTGAAAACTTGCAAACTTACAATCTAAGGCAAACTTACAATCTGTACTTAGAAGTGCACTGTCTTTATGAGCTGCAGAGGGGAGAAAACAGTTAGGAATTATTTGTAAGATGCAGAAAAACAGAGCACTTATTAATAAAATGAAGAAAATAAAAGTCAATAGATACAGGGATATATTATATTCCTGGTGAAAGCTAGAAACCTTCCATGTTCCTCTATTCCTTTTTCTATTTGACATACTATAGTAGTCAGATTTTATTATATACTGTAGAAATACCTTATAAACACTAAAATGTACAATAGTCACTCAATAGTATACCTTAAAATAAAGTGAGCAAATGAATAACTGATGTCTTACTTCTGAAATATTGCCCCTTTTCGACAGAAACTTAAATTCTGTTTAATATCTTAGAAATTAGCTATAGATGCATGCTTCTTAGTATTTTTTGATCTGTTAACCTAATATAAAAATACAGTGACATCATTTTGAAGAATAAAGAGTTTGTTTAGGTGAACAACAATAATAGGCGTCTCCTTATGTAAATCTGGATTTGCTATTGTATAGCTTCAATACCCATACATAAATAAACATAAGGAGTAACTTATGTGATCAGCAGTGTATAATATATCAGAAATAATATGTAGAGGAAAGAACAGACACCTTTAAATTCCAATCACAAGTCATAAACCCCCTCAGCCATATAAATTGGCGTATTCTGTAAACCAATAATCATATAAAAAAAAAAAAACTCATACTATATATATATTAAAATATAACTTTTATTATATTTACAAAAAATAAAAATGTATATACAATATAATTTAAAAGATTATGATCCAAATAGTATATCAAATACACAATAGCATCAGTAAATGGATATACCACAGTAATAAATATATCTAGATCAAATATCCTGTAAATAACTAACAGATGCTAATATATGTGCAACAATGGATATACATTATTGCATAAAGGTCGCCCAAATTGTCTATAGTGGAAAAAATATTTAGGTAGCCAAAAAGAGTACAAAATAATCCATATACATACATTAAAGGACTTAAGTGGAGACAGAGGAGACAGGATACATTACCACTGTGGCCCTATCTGAAGCTTATAGTAGAAGGCCCTGTCATCAAAACTATGGGGACCCACTATTTATCCCCTATCCCTTGAAGGAATCTAAACCCTATACTACAGATAGCTAAGACTAGTCCCCGCTGCTCCACTTACCTGTCAGTCCCTATTTCAGGCTTCCAAACCCCTGCACACACAGTGCTGGCTCCACGACAGCGTGCACACGCTGTTCTAACGTCATCAACGGGCGACCCGCAAAACAACTGATCGACGCGCGCGTTTCGCGTGTTTCCGCTTCCTCCAGGATCAGTAATGTTAAGGGAATGGCCTGGGTCTTTTATAGCTCCCAGACGAATTCACAGATGGAAAATCATTGTAATTATAATAGGTCCCGCAAGGACAATAAATCATTAAACAAATATCATGCTTCAAATGACTCCAATGTAAATAATTGCATTTTCACAATAATAAATGCATAAGATACCCTCTAGAGATCCAATGTATGTCCATTATAATCTAAACACTAATAAACTATAGTGTATTAAATTTAACACTTACTAGTGCAGGTAGATAAAAAAACAATTTATTATCATAGTGAATCCTATAAGGATAGTAAATTATTGGAAACATACCATGTTGTAAAACAAATGATAGAAATATATACATAGTAACAAATCTGCTATGAATATCTAATTTAAGTCCAATATCATCATAAACATAGTATATTAAACATACAAAGAAAAATATATATATAAACATTTAATGATCATATCTATACTTTCTAATACTATGACAAGTGTGTGTATTTATCTTAGTAAAAAATAGGAGAGTAAATCAAATAAGTATATACAGTATGGTTTTAAACGGATATCTATTAAAGAATTATAACCATAACTATAAGTCAGATGACCATATACCCTAGTTATGGTTATAATTCTTTAATAGATATCCGTTTAAATGATAATAAATTGGTTTTTCATCTACCTGCACTAGTAAGTGTTACATTTAATACACTATAGTTTATTAGTGTTTAGATTATAATGGACATACATTGGATCTCTAGAGGGTATCTTATGCATTTATTATTGTGAAAATGCAATTATTTACATTGGAGTCATTTGAAGCATGATATTTGTTTAATGATTTATTGTCCTTGCAGGACCTATTATAATTACAATGATTTTCCATCTGTGAATTCGTCTGGGAGCTATAAAAGTCCCAGACCATTCCCTTAACGTTACTGATCCTGGAGGAAGCGGAAACACACGAAACGCGAGCATCGATCAGTTGTTTTGCGGGTCGCCCGTTGATGACGTCAGAACAGCGTGTGCACGCTGTCGTGGAGCCAGCACTGTGTGTGCAGGGGTTTGGAAGCCTGAAATAGGGACTGAAAGGTAAGTGGAGCAGAGGGGACTAGTCTTAGCTATCTGTAGTATAGAGTTTAGATTCCTTCAAGGGATAGGGGATAAATAGTGGGTCCCCATAGTTTTGATGACAGGGCCTTCTACTATAAGCTTCAGATAGGGCCACAGTGGTAATGTATCCTGTCTCCTCTGTCTCCACTTAAGTCCTTTAATGTATGTATATGGATTCTTTTGTACTCTTTTTGGCTACCTAAATATTTTTTCCACTATAGACAATTTGGGCGACCTTTATGCAATAATGTATATCCATTGTTGCACATATATTAGCATCTGTTAGTTATTTACAGGATATTTGATCTAGATATATTTATTACTGTGGTATATCCATTTATTGATGCTATTGTGTATTTGATATACTATTTGGATCATAATCTTTTAAATTATATTGTATACACATTTTTATTTTTTGTAAATATAATAAAAGTTATATTTTAATATATATATAGTATGAGTTTTTTCTTTTCCTTTTTTGTTTATATGATTATTGGTTTACAGAATACGCCAATTTATATGGCTGAGGGGGTTTATGACTTGTGATTGGAATTTAAAGGTGTCTGTTCTTTCCTCTACATATTATTTCTGATAATTTTGAAGAATATATACATGTCTGTTAACATTTAATATCAATATAAATAATTGCAAATCTGAATATAATAATCAGCATTCAAACAGAATAAAACATCCTAAAATTGAATCTACACTATATTTTTCCAAAATGTATTTGTAAATAAAATGCAGCCCAGGATAGCTGATTTATTGTATACTAGAAAAAAAGATGTGTACTGCTCATGAACATAAACACAATCAACAAAATACAGATTGTTATTTATTCAAATATTTTTGAGTAGGGCATTAATATATAGGTACAAGACAGATAAAAAGTCAACTGCCTACATAAATCCAGGGCTGTGTTGGAATCCATGGTTGTGTTTTGCCAAGTGTTGTACTACATAGTGAGCTAGAAGATACTGTCTATGGGCTTCATTCAATTGTTACGATATTGAGCTGTGTGGCCACAAGGCGGTTTGGGGGGGGGGGGGGGCGCAAGCTATGTAGCTATTTCATTGGCTTACATTTGGTGCCTCCAATCGGCTTGCAAGCCTCGAGCTGCGATTCCCTTGTGATTTGCTAAATCGCAGCTTACTTCCGTTTAAGCCTTTGATCTTGCGATCAAAGAAATCCCAATTCGGTATTCAATATGGGCTTGAATAACCTCCAAGCCCGTAACTCGTTATCCAAGCCACTAGGACTTTGGACATATATTAAATGTGAAATCAAGTATTGTATTGTGGCGATGTGCCAGCTTGAGAATGTTGTGCCTTTAATCCTCATGTCACCCATTGTGTACCCCATTATTTACAGTGCTGTCTTGAATTTATATTTGTATTTACCGTTTTCAGGCTTTGCGGCCTTGAAACACGATTTAATAGTATACCACTATTCCCTTTCTGGATCGCTACCTTGTTGTGGTGAAGGGTCTTGTGTACTTCAATAAAGCTGTTAGCTATACCATGTAGGGTCATACAAGATGGGCAGGCATGGGTGTAAGAACGCGGGGGAAGGAGGGGGACAAATCCGCCCCAGATTTCTTTTTGTGTGTGTCTATGTTTAGAGAAGCAGTTGTGTTGTATCTTTATACTATATGCAGTATCCCCCCCCAGATTTTATTTGGCTCCTACACCCATTTGGGCAGGTCATAGCAGAGGAGGTCAGGCAAATTGTGGTCCACTGAAGAAGGAACTGGCAGCCCACCCAGTATCTTTGCCAAGAAAACCTTATGGATAAGCACAACCAAAGACATAGTGAAGTGCCCAGCATGCTGCCTGGAGGAGAGTCGTTGATTGAATTATTGCAATTAAAATTATTGCAAAAATGTGTAGAGTGTAGAGAGATAAGAAGAAAAATAGGCATGGAGACAAATAAATGTGGATAGGATAGAAAGCAGAATGAGAGGGAGGAGAAACAGAGATCATAAGGGATCAAATCAGCATGAAGAAAGAGGGAAAGGAAGATAAAATGGGTGGTTGTGTGGGTAGAGAAATAGGGAGAACAATAATGGGGGAGGCAGAATGAGGGAGATTGAAGAGACAGAAAAAAATGGGGTATAGGGAGACTTTGGAGGTAGAGGGAGGAAAAGATTGTTGAGTATTGGAGAGATGTATATGAATGTAAAAAGGGTTTTGTAAAAAATGGGAAAGGGGTAACTGCCTAATGCTGGATGTGCACTGATCTGTCTCTTAACCTACATGACTATAAATGAGTGGAGATTGATTGCAGAAGTGAGAGTGGAAGAGATAGGTGAAAGGAATCTGTTAACCACTGTGTGACATCACCATCTCCGTCTTATAGACTTTTTGTGAGCACTCATGATGTCTGATGTTGTGTATTTCCTTTTCTTTATTAATTGATTTACAAGTCCTCCATGAAGAATCCTATGAAGCCCACATAGAAAATGGTATCTCAAATGGATTATTTTGTTACATTTTAAACAAATTGCACTTGTCCTTGGTTTATTCTGACAGAAATATACAGTAAACACAAATATATTTTTAATATTTTCCATTAAAAAACATATTTGAAGGGAATATGACTTTTTATTAAGAACATGAGAGGCGCTGTTAATCTTCCAGTGCTCTTGGGTAACCTTTATGCTGCACAGTAGGAGAGTACATCCAGTCGAAACCAGACCAAGGTCATATGAATGTGTATCCTGCATGTGTACTAAAGTGACACTCTAACCAGGATTATCCATGCAGAGCACCAGTGGACAGGGCCAGTCTTATGTGTCAGGCAACAGAGAAGATTACCTGGGAGCGCCATGTATTAAGGGCGCTGCCTGTATTTAATTTAAATTTGCATTGCCTGAATTATTTAATGAATTGTCATAATTGTTGAAGTACGTGCAGAGATTGGGCTGTGATTACACATGCCATGCTGAATCTGATAGTGATTATAGTGAAGCAGCTTCCTTCTCACCCTACCTCATACTGTATGTGCTTTTCTGCAGCATAGTATCTCTTCCGTTACTCTGTGTGTATGTGTTTATATATAACCTTCAGGTCCTGTAGGGAAGGGATGGAGGTTAGGGTACAGGAGATGATGCGTTGTGCATTCTTTCACTTCCACTGCTATGTCTCATGCAAGTTGCCAGAGGTAGGGGAGAGAAAAGAAATGTCAGTATGCTGTGGGCTAAAAAGGGAAAGTTGTATGACATTTAGAAGTGCAAGAAGTAGGAAGATAGGAGAAAAAAACTGAGTTAAAGGGCCATTCAAAAGCATTTTGCTGCATCTGAAAGAGGGTATTTCATTACGTACCATTATGTATGTGTATGTATCATTATGTATCTGTTTTTCTTTTATCAAAAGATGCTTTCAAAGTAGAAAAAAAAATATTCATCTGCCTTATTAAATTGTGATTCGACCAGTTGAATAGGGCTCTATATAAGCACAGAGCATATTTTTTACAGAAGTTTTAAAACCTGTACCACCTTTAAAATTAAAAGGTTTAATATACTTCACCTGTATTTATTTGCTGACAGATTTTTCTTCTGAAAGTGTTCTCCCCTTTTCCTGTATTCTGTACATATGCACAATTATTTTATTCTTCACTATTAATAATAATTCTATTTTTAAGCAGTCTTCGGGCACAACAACATGCTTGCTTGAGTACAGGTTGATTAATCACTACCTTTTTGACTCTGTTGTCTTTAGGGATATCCTCAAATCCAGATCTGTTAGTGAGCCCTGAAAACTGTGTGTTTATGCTGTATGGGCTGTATAATATCCAGACTCTGCTATTATTGGCTATCCTATATATTATTTTGCACTTGGCAGCACAAGTCCTAGAACTGTCCCTCTGTCCCACATTATGGGAATTCAAATGATGGGCTGAACATAATTTGAAGTGCAGAAACAAAAGTCACTGTCTATGTGACAGCCTCTAATCCTGTTGGGTATATAATTAGAGGCTAGTGGGGATATAATGCTATTATTCAGAATTAATGGTAGTGCAGAAACTTAAAGGACCTCTGTAGTTCTGAAAAATCTCTGTTCCATGTTTGCAAAGTATGTAACAAACAAATAACATTTTCAATTATATAAACCACAAGCATAAAAACTATTTTGGAAAAAATATTTGCAGACTCTGCACTTCATTTGAATCCGATTGTTAAGTTCCACAACATTGAGACAGCCTTTCAACAGATGTGAATAGAGATCTTAGTGACGTCCAAGGTTTATCCGAAGATTCTAATTCTGTTTGTAACAACAGCTAACTGGCCACATTAAAGAAATATAACAGGTAAAATGTAAATGCTGTGTTACCTTTTGTTTACTTTCTAAAACATTATGAAGTATAATTCTTTAATAGAGCAAACTGTAAATATGAAACTTTGGTGGCCCCATAACTGGCAACGTCTCTACTAGCTCCAATGCTTAATTAATTTGACTTGGGGGTTAGTTTGGGTAGTGGTATGTTGGAAAGTGTAAGGGCTCATGAGTCGGGGGCACTGAGGATGTTTCTTGCCTTGGGTGCCTTTTGATTTATATCAGCCCTTCCAATGGGATTAGGTGGAAAGGTAGATGATGTAACCTACAAAGTTATGTTTTAATACTTTTTATGGTGGAAACTGCAATATATTTATTCCAGCTTTCTCACCCTCTTAATTCAGCAGTTTAGACTGTTTTTTGTACCATTTCTGTGGGTGGAAAAGAGCTATTGGCAGATACAATATTGGCAGGTAAAATATGTCTCTATAAAAAAAAATACATTTTGCTGAGTTTTATATTTTTATAAAATATATGTTTTTATAGTTTTATAAAATGTTACTTTGTTCTGCCAGTTGCATTCCCTTCTCCCATCAATATCTGAGTTTTGCTGATTACTCTGCAGATGTGCAAGAATAAACATGCTGCATGCACATTTGCTCATCCAAAGTGACATTGTTATTCCATGCATAGCCTCTGACAGTGGTAATTAAATTTATTGTGACATGACAGCCTTCATAATACAATCTTTTTTTCACACAAGCCATGTGATCCGTAACTCACACTGCCTGTGCAAAGTGTATCATCTGATTGCAATAACTGGCATAACTTTATTCATGCACATTGTGCTAAATTTACAGAAACAAGGCAAAGCTTATTTGGAGAAGAGAGAGGGGTTAAACAATAGAATATTTAAATATATTAAAAAATAATACATGCAGTTGAAAAATTGAACAGACTTCCAGAAGCACTGGGTTGTAAAAACAAGAATGAAAGGATTCTTGGGAAATGCATTATTGTATACTGAAGATTTAGGTAGATGTAACAGGCATACTAGATGGGCATATTTGTTCTGTCATGTCTGTTTCTATGAAAGCTTGCGGTGTATGTTGCAGGTACTAGTCATGCTAATGAGATAACACTACAACTGCCCTGCACTCCACCTTACTGATCACGTACATAGTCTATCCTGATTACTGTGACCGTTTATATTAAGGTGTATGAAGGAATTGCCAAAATGTAATGTCTCAACTGACATTGCATTGAAAATTTTTTTTAATAATTGAGTAATATTAATGCAAAGGTTTGATAAAATGGATTGCAGAACTCGACCCTCTGACCTGTACATAGAAGCGGCCAATACAATTGGTAACTGCTTATTGCTGGTACAAATAGTACTTCTGTCTAGACTGCCCGTTTATCTGTCTAAAAAAGATGAAACCTTATACACATTCAAGGCATTCAATGACAGCCACACTATTCCTTAAGGGAAAAAAAGACAACAGGCTAGAAGACAAGTTCTTTGTCAAATCAGCTGCATTTTTTAAACCTTTGCACTAACATTTCTAGATTTATTATACTGGTCTTCACATTTAAAGTGATTTACACTGTCCTTTAAGCCCACAAAGCACTTTGCTGCTTTACAGTATTCTGCAGAAAGCTATTGATCCTGAGTATTAAGTGGTACTACATATTATGTTGCTGGCCCATCATGATCCATGTTTCATTATCCTAGCACAATGCCTTGTTTTTCATAATATACCTAGCTTTCATATATTCCTTGTGCACAAGCCACTTTATCCAATGAATATTTAACACAATGAATGTGAGTAGACAATGGCATATTTCGGTTTTATGCTGCCTGGTCCCATTCCAATCATTTGGGCAGGCAAGTTATACAGTAACTTATCTACTCCAATCTACTCCAATTTCCCTCCAAGACAATTGCTTTTAATGGTGCTTCACACAAGTAACATACCATGCTTAAGCCATTTTTTCCTTCCCAAAACTATGCATACTGAACACCACCCGTAGAGGCTGAAAAATGCCACTGAAAGTGATGCAACCATCAGATCTGATACCAAAAACAGTATAACACCTCAACTGAGTCGGATATGGGGCTTGCTTTCTTATATCCAAAACAATTAAGGGGCTAATAAGCATACCTTAACACTAAACATATTTGGGGGATGCCATTGACCCTACCTACTATGACCCCAGGGATCCCCAGGTTTGCCCCATTTATAGTACAGCAAATGCAGGAACCCTGGGGATTCCCCATCCATGCCAATCTCTTATCATTTTAAGAGCTTCCATACCATGGAAAGGGGTTTATGTAGATGGATACAGGGAGATGTGTGAGGTGTTTTTTACAGCAGCGCTGCTGCAGAGACTACTGAGCTGACAGCTAAGTGTCTATTTCAGCAGGCTTTGTAGCGCATTGGGGCTGCTGTGAAACAGCCTTGATGCATGGTCCCTACATTACTGTTTTGCTTGTAGGGGTTGTAATTAAAATAGATACATAATTTGCATATTAAAAGCTCACACAGTTACGGGAGAGCCTTTTTGTGCAGCTTCTTAGAAGACTGGAATGGGGCTCTTAGTTTTTGGGAGGACAAAAAAGTGAGGAGCCACCATAGTTGTACTGTTTCATTTTTATATATATATATATATATATATATATATATATATATATATATATATATATATATATTGCTACCTTGTTGTGGTGAAGAGGCTTGTGTACTTCAATGAAGCTGTGAGCTATACCATGTAGGGTCACCCAAGATGGACAGGTCATATCAGAGAGGTCAGACAAATTGTGGTCCACTAGAGAAGGAACTGGCAACCTACTCCAATATATTTGCCAAGAAAACCATATGGATAAGCACAACCAGAAATACAGACAGATGCTATGGTCCATATGGTCACCGAGAGTCGGGCACAACTGAAGGACCGAACAACAACAACAATATATATAAAACAATGCAAATATATATTTACATTTCTGGGAATATTATATCACATTTACTGATGATACAAGAATTAAAAAAAGGTTTTTATTACACTGTTGGTACCCCTCCTGAAGTTTTTTGGCTATATCAAGTCCAGCCAGTAGAGGGAGAATATAACTTTTCCATAGAATATCATAACTCACTTGGTGCAGTGCCCTGACATCCTAATTACAGTTAGTCTAGTAACTTTGTTGTTTGAGCAGCCAGTATAGACTTCTTTAGATCATTATATCACGTGTATTAAATGTAGTGGCTGGAGCGCTTCTTATTTTGTGTGATATGTTTAAAAACACTTCTTTATTCATTATTGTAACTGATGTCTATTATTATACCATCCATCCACAAAGAAAAAAACATCTGGAGTAATCTGGAGTTAGAACGTAAATCATTGAAACGTGTTTCATAGGAAAAATACATTTTGTGGAATATTTTATTCAGAGAGGTAAGATACTTGGCCATATGCACTAAAGAATAAAGTGTTGGAGAACTCTTGAAGAACATCTTGTTTGTTATGTTATTCTATTTTATGCCAAGTGGTATCATCTTGTCCTCATTGTAACCAAATATGTGAACAGACTATTACAATACATTATTCATTGTGGGTCCTCATCACATTTTTAGTGTTCATCTCCCGCTGGTGCTTGTTTCCTGCAAATGAAGTGAAATTACCAATTGGATATCAGTTTATATAATGACCTATACTCAGGAAGAACAGTCGTAGCACCAAATGTATCCTTGGTATTAGTAGTGATTATTATGGTACCTCTTCTAGAATTAATTGCTCAAGAAATAAAGATAAAAGGGAAGGAAAGATCAAGATATATTTGACCTATAACAAAGGGGCACATGCAAGAGATATCACACACAAAAAAATGATTTTCACTCCTTGCTGTACCCAGTAATAAATGTGTTGGCTAAATCTGATTTCAGACTTTTATGCCACGCTCACACACTAAAACAGTGATGGTAGGTCTGCAGTACAAAATGTATCACTAACGTAGACACCAATGACAGTTTGATTTGATAGCAAAGGTGCTGACATTTTTATTCATACGTTGTCACTATCACTAGCATGTGTCAGTAATAATAAAGTACTAAGAAAGAAAAGAAAAGGGCCAATTTTGTAGATGTCATACAAAATACTGTGTCCCAAAAACCACCTATAATCCTATTATAATTGTGGATACAAAAGTCAACACTTTCAAAACGAAGCATGCGTCAGAATTTAGTGTAGTTGGGGTGTTGCCTTTTGCTTGAATGCTCTCCCCTATCTAATACGACCAGTTGCTATCCTGCAACTAATAAGTTCTGACCATTGAATTATTTAGGACACTTTACATACAAGGTTTGATTGCAGAAAAGTGCTGATTTTTGTGTCCACAATTATAATAGGATCATAGGTGGTTTTTGGGACACAGTATTTTGGTTACATGGCCTGGATGGGATATTTAGCCCCTTATGCTTGTGGGCCTTTCCAAATGTTATATTTTTAGAGGGCATATGAGGATTTAGTACCAATCCTTTTATTGATGCAAGAACAGCATCCTGTCATTATGATCTTTTATTAAATGCCACCCCAATCTATACTGGAGGAGAAATAACATTGTATGACATCTACAAGGGGATGCCATATACTAGATAGTGTCCCATGGGAGACTGGTAATTAGGAATTAGGGAATCCAATCAGTTTATTGTACCTATATGGGGGATTGAGGACTAGTCTCTCAGATCTAGTTGTGATGTATATATCAGTTTATGTCAATCCCAGCTAATGGCATCTATAGATTCAGTGGAATTTACATTTGGGATTTTTCAAGAGCCTAAGAATTGACCAAAAGCCTAAGAATCTGCCCCAGCCAAGGGACACTGTGTGTGATTTTATAGTTGGCACCCTAATCAATGTTGCTTTTAAATCACCATGGTAACAGTATAAACATTGTTTTAATATATCAATAAAGATTGCTATTTTATTATATTTTTTCTTTGTTTCAATGACCCATAAGAAAGTGTAACATTATGAGCCTATACTTCACAAAGCAATACAGGACACCTTAGCAATGAAAGTGGCCTTTTCTTTCCTTTTCTTGTGTAAATAAGCCACCTGGTATATATGGGTCCTCATATTTTCGTGTAATTGCAGATATATGGTCATCTGAGTTTTTCATTCTAAAAAGTAATAATAAAGTCCCATATATACAGGTAAAGGGCAAAAAAAGCTATTTAATTTGAAATGTAATGTTTATAGATCAATATATATTTTAAACTTGGGCCAAATGAAGACAACTGAGGTTGACTTTACTTTGTATATTTATAGAAGATAACAATGCCATACATTAGTAGCTAGAAATCTTCCATAACTCAACATGATACTTCTTCATGGATAAAGCACAGTGTGTGGAATATCACAGGAGGAGAATGCTGAAATATCCCAAAGCATGCACATGCTATATTGACCAGTTGATACTGGACATTACTTAGGAAGAAACAACTAGGGGTGGGTGGGGGTCATTGGGTGCAGTGAGCTTTGAACTGAATAAGTAACTCCTAACAGTCTAGCTACTGCAGGTAAAGCTGCTAAATTCAGTAAATCTCTCAAGAATGTGGATAGAAGTTAATTATGAAGAACTTGCCCAGATTAACTGTATCTGACTATATAAGAAGGCAGTTTATTTTCAAATATTGAATATACTTTACCATGCAAATGCAATGAAATTGGTACACACAGGTTGTCTAGAAACAACACTGCCCAGATGTCTAAGCAGATTCTTACAAATACTTAACATCATGGGTGTAGGAACTGAGTGGGATGCGAGGGACAAATCCCCTCCAGATGTTTCTATGTTTCTATGTATGTATAAATAGGCTATTTTACCGCCTGTGTATACAATGAGCTGTATCCACCACAGAATTATTCTGGCTCCTACACCCCTGCTTAACATCTTGTATGACGCGGAGGCTGCACAGGCCTTTCAGCCAATCAGCTGCGTCGGGGGCGTTTCGGACGTCCGCGTTCGCACCGTTTCTCACAGCAGCGCGGTCTCCCGACTGAAATCCCACCCACCCACCCTGTTAATTTGGTTGTTTGTAAAAAATGTAAGATGTAAATAGTATTTAAAAAAAAAAAAAAAATTAAAGGTATTTGTGGAGAAGTGGCTAATTTTGTATTTTGATATGTTATGGCTTGGCGGGAGGTGAGTTGCCCGCCCCCCTGGCCTAAGTGGGCGGTGGCCCTACCTCACAGGGCGTGCTAAATACAAGCATTGGGGCTTTGGGCAGGGCCCAAAGTGTGAGGTCACTGTCCGTGGCCGGGCTCCTCCCCTGGTAAAAGGATTACAGTAGTTCATGTAAATAAAGTTATGTGTTGTTGTTTACAATTGTTTATAATAAAGCTGTGGCCCGTTGTTCTCCCATTTCAGTCGTCGTGTCCTTTATTTATCACCTTAGCCTAAATGGATCCTGCATGGGTCAAGCCTATGCAAACTTGAACCTTTTCCTGTCTCTACCACTAGTTCAGTCCAGCTGCTCTTTTTTGCCTTTACAGATGCTACTGAATATCTTATATATTGACTACTTTATTGCTTTGTCTTTTATTTATAGCAACTCTTGTACATTGTATTCATTCTTGTTTAGTTCAAATAGGTAAAATATAAGTATAATGCAATATAGGTTAGTACAAAGACTGCTTGTCAGCTGAACTTTGCACAAAATAAATCTGTAACAGTAGCTAAAAATGTCACCTTTGCCCTATGAAGAACCATGTTTTCTAAAACCAGGCACTTTTCATTGATTTTTGATAGTCAGACAACAAAATCACACAGAAAAAAACATATTTGAGCCAGATCAATAACAATCTCCTGTAGCCCCTTTTAGAACTTTATAACCTTAGTTTAACAACAACAACAAATAATTATTTAGATGTTATAGCCTAGAGAACAATTTGTTAAACTCTGTAACCCTTTGGTATGCGTTCCATACTGCATGGACTCATTTGTAAACTGCTGTATACTAACTGGGTAAAGCGAAATGTCATGAACCCTTTTAATGGCATTTTACAACTACTGTATATAGCAAAATGAAAGTCATATCAGCCCAATTATATACTGTTATGGATTATTATTAAAACATAAAGTGATAATTCAAAACTTTAAATAATTAGACCTATAGACCTTTTAGTATGCTACATGAAACTTACACTTTTAAATAAAGTATTGGAAAACTCTCATTTTTAAATATGCTTAATTGGTGTTGACACCGATCATATCTAGACACCATGCAGGGTTATGCCAACTTCTCTCCCCTCTTTCCACTTCTTGATTGTTACCTTGTCGTGGTGAAAGGTCACCCAAGATGGGCTGAACAAATGGTCAAACAAATGGTGGTCCACTGGAGAGGAAACTGGCAACCCACTCCAGTATCTTATGCCATGAAAACCTTATGGATAAGCACAACCAAACACAAGATGTCCCTGGTGTACTGAGGTCCATAGGGTCACGGAGACTCCAGCACGACTGAATGACTAAATAACAACTCCCCCCTTTACCCTATTTCACTTTGTCCTAAAAATGCAAGAATTCCATAGTAAAATACCTGTATGAGACATGTTACAATGACAACAGTTACCAGTACAAAAGATGTGGCGGTCCCTGTTTCAGTTGTACCACATAATTGCTCCCTTTTAAAGAACACCAGTGGTCTCTGGAACCGTCTCTGCAATTTAATTTTTCCTCACCCAACTATACTTCAAGACTCATCCCTCCTTGGCTACTCAAAAAGGGCAAACCCAACCTAGATACTAAATCAACTCAAATATGGGTCTCTTTCCTTTATATTCTAGCAGCTAAGCCTCTGCTACCCTTTTAAAATGATATAATGGAATGTGAATGTGTACCTTTAATTATCATCATAGTTCCTACCTCTTCAAAGATGTGGTTTGAACATGATTCTAACCCAAAAACACCTTCTACGCTTAAAAGCTGATTAGTATACTGTTGTAATTACGCTCATTTAGCATATGATTTTCTTCTATGGTTATACTAAAAGTCCATGTTTTTTTCTATTCTTTTGATGATATTAACCTGTGTGACCTCTGTATTTCATCTAGCGAGCAATGCATTACTGTTAGAAGCACATTAACTGAAGTTAACATCACTATAATTAACCAAATGGCTATAAGCCTGTTTATATGTTGGCCCATTTAGCAAGACACTATCAGAAAACAACCTGATACAACACAACCAAAGGGCAGTGTGTCTCTGTTTATTTTACAATACCATTAATTGCAGTAACAACTGTACATTAAGATGAATAACGCACAGAAAAAAAAATGTAAAGATATTCTACATAGAACATGAGCACTGGGCTGCATTTTTCCTGTTTCCGTGACAACCTGCCAGGTTTCACAAGCTCACAAAATTCCCGACTGAGTTGAAGATCAGACATTTAATAATTCAGAGCTCTCTCTTTCTTGTGGTGGGATGGCATTTTGTCACTGAGAACATAATCGCCGTATAGCAGACACTGCTGGCCCTCTTTAGAAGTGGGGGAAAGACAGAAGCAGCGTTTCCTTATGTTCTTATAATGTGTAAAAAATGGATACCAACTGGGCGTACTAACAGAAGGAATATAAAAATATTTATAATATGAAAATACTTTTACTGGTATTGATACTCTGACAATCATATCTTGTTCATGTCTATAAATGATAAACCAATAACTAGGAATATTCCCTTCATAATCCTGGAAAGTATTGATAATCTCTATGACAGGTTGCTAAGGATCAATGTATTTAGACAGAAAGCTAATAATGTAATATTGCCCGTAACTTTTCAAGCAAAAATGTCAATATCATTTTCCTCTGGAATAAATTTTAAAAAATCCTTAAAAAAGGAACGGTAACTATTAAAATGATAAATTTTTAATCACAGGGCCCTTGCAAAAATATTTTTAAATGTTCTCTTGAGTATGTTAGTATATCAATAATAGTGAGCGTTGGATGTTGCTACAGAAATTTACAGTATAAGCAAACTGTTTGTAAAAAGAAATCTGATTAAAATTAAAACAAATTTCTTAGATTTTATAAAATAAAATACTGAGATCCTATGAGCTATACCTAATTGTGCGGCTATTTTAATAAATGCGCCTTACATCACATGACAAAACCAGTGAGTTCATTATTATTAAAGACAGATCTATTTGAAATTAAAACAAAACTATTTAAATTAACCCTATAGGCTTACCTTACCCAGTGAATGTTTTACTACTGTGCTATAAAAAAAAGAGAATAAACCAATTCAAAGTGCAATAACCTTTGTAAAAAAATGTTTTATTCACAAGAAATAGCACACATTCAACTTACATTTGTCGGTGCATAGAAATTAACAACATATATGCTCTCAATTGGCATACATCGGGCAGATAAGAAGTGCCGGCTTGATTCTAGTTTTGATGATAAATCCTGGTCCTCTCCACTGTTGTTCGTGGAAGATAAAAGCCAGTTCAAAAAGATTTGTTGGAAACATCAAATTGCTCGGACCAATGACCTCTTGTAGAGCCCAGATAATAACGCCAAGTGTTTCTTCTTAGTAAGACATCCTTGAGACTCTGGTGTATTCATCCAAATGCCAACATATATATATATACCTTACATCATAAAATATTTATCACATAAAATGACATCACATGAATTGTGTACCATAATTATACTCCCTTCAATTACAAAATTAAACAATATTTTTTATTGTTTTATATTTTTATTTGTAAAGCGCCAACATATTCAGTAGCATTATACAGGGGTGAAGTACAAGGCGAAAACAAAATTAACACATTGCACAAGAATGGAGCTATCGTTGAGCTTAAAATCAAATGTACATGGCATTTTTCCCCAGTGCACCTTACAGAACTTTACAATCTAAAGGATTTAACAATTTTATAAAATCATAATACTCAGCAATAAATAATGAATAAAGAATAAAAAATAATGATTGCTCACATATTCATAAAATCTTAGGCCCATACATAAATACACATAGAAATCCATAAACATTTGCTACATGCCATATACAAAAAATCATAAAATCATAAATCTTATAATAAATTAGCCTAAATCAGGTGATTGCAATATCTACCGTATTTTGTTTTTAAACTAATACTAATGTAAATATAAACTAATAATCTAACAAAAGATCCCCCATCTAATTAATAAAGTAAAGTAATATATAATATAATACATATACACTTAATGCATTAGCCTTATTTATTCTTCTATCTAGGTTAATAATGCAATGTTAATAATGGTAATTAAAGTGCAATTGTGTATCTTTAGTGTGCCCTATGGTTGTATTTGGTTCAACCCATTTTTTTTACATTTCATTTGTTTAAAGTTCTGTGATCTATAAGTGTGAGTAACCAATGTCATTATTCTACAGGCTTTTTCCTTTTAAAAGAGGCAATAGTTTAAACTGCCCCAATAAAATACAGAAAAAGTTATCAATGAAATCATGATATAAAAACCACACCCTATAAATTATTGCAAAATAACAAGTAAATGCCTGGAACTGTCCAAATGAAAGTCCAGAATTGCATTTGGAAAGGTACTGGTAACCCATAAAGTATATTGGCTGTGTTTTATTATGGCGTTTATATAATATTGCAGGATATATTGCTGCTCATAGAAAGTGAAAGCACAGGACTTTAAAAGGCTTTAGAGCAGATAAATACTCGTGAATAGTCCAGGTGCAAAAGCTTTCTAATAAACAAAGAGCAGAAGTGATAACTAAGTGCAGCTAAGGAACCGTAAATGAACGCAGCACGATTTTGACAAAGCAAAGCTGTGCAGATCCAAAGGAAATACAAAAACATGAATATTTTAATAACGACTGCAGGCTGTGCAAGGGACTTGGGTAAATGGATCTCAAGAATAGGAACTGGTGCTTGGGGGTGAGAAGCTTTGTCATATCTAGGTTTGAATAATGACATATCAGCATGGTACAGTAAACAATTGAGTAAGTGTATAAAGAGCAATAATTGTGTTCTAGTGTTTTGCTAACTGTTAGGTTCTCCTTGTGCCTTGTGCTGTATGTATCCAGAGTTTGAAATGCCTTAGATTAAGGAGCAAACCAATTACTCATACAGCACCATAATGAACGGGCAAATGTATTGTTACATATTAGTATGCATCTTATTTACACATTTACTCAGGGCAAATACAGACAACACACATTTCCAAATCCATGCACACTGCCTGAAATTATCAGAAAAGATCCAAAAGTAAATGAAGTAAAGGGGAATGAAGGGAACAACTAGCTCAAGGAAGCTGCAGTACTTACTAGACACCAGACACACTTCCCAAGTAAAAAGCTCAGGGTTCCAGCAATCACATATATAGTTCTCAGCAATACGGGTTGTTGCTAACGCTTGTGGCTCGCATTGCCGAAGGCGCTCCTTGCACTGGTGGAGATGAGCGCCGTACGACTTTCGGACAGCAAATGCGGACCCTCGCAAAGCGAGGGGCCGCATTCGCGGAGGTGGAGGCTCCGACGTCGGCTGCAATGAGCCAAAGGCTCATTGCAGGCCACAAATGCGACCTTAACGGCCAACCCACGCACAGCAGAAAACATAAAAAAAACACAAAACACACAAAAAAATAAAATAAAAACCTTACCCACAGCAAGGGGGGACACCTAGGACGTTTGGAAGTCAGGTTACACCTCAATTTCAGTTCAATTTAAAGAGTTTACACACTTGAAAATCCCCTAAGAGAGAGAAAAAATGACCGCCGAAAAAAACAAAAACAAGGCTACTTGACCCCTAAAGCCGCAAAACAGAACCAAGCACATACAACTTTTCCAAAAACCTGCACGAGGTACAACATACACCATTAACAAGGACGCTAAATCATCCACACCCGCGTACCACATACACATTCGCCACCATTTTACAACACTAACTTACAGAATGCGAACTACACAGCTACCCTAAGGGCTTCCCCTCGCGCACACAGCCTATTTGCACTACGCACTGCACACATTGGTGACACTTACACCTCAGCTCAACAACAGTGCAAATCTTGTATGCTGCAGGAACATCAAAACAGATTGTTAGCTCTTCAGCACATTCCTTGCTTCATATATGAATTACAAATAGGTGAAGTATATTAATTTATGATTTCATTAATTAATTATCATAAAAAAATATACAGAAATCAAAAAAACTAAATCACAACACAGTATGGCAAAAAACTACAAACACCTTCACTGAGCGCCAAACAAGGAGCGCCAATGGTGCTCATAGGACACAAGGTACACCAGGGGAGATCATTGCAATAAATGCCAAAAGGAGAGCAGCGCGGACCTTACAAGAAGCGCAAAAGTGCCTCTGATAACAAAAAATACAACAACCCAGAGGCTTGCAATGGACGCCGAAGGATCTCAGACGACCAAAACACTTACTCTCTGTGGCAAACAGCATTACCTGCCGTACAATTTTATTGCCGTTATTTTTTGACTGGCAAGTCGCTAGTATGAAATAAATGTTGAAAATATTTAAATGTGAAAATATACAAATATTTATTGAACAGCTAAAATGCTAAAACAAAAATGGAGACACTTTATGTGGCATTTGTAATTGTCATATCGTATGTTTATACCATGTTGTTCTGAGCTTTCTTTATTAAACATAGTCATACATGCACCCAAACTGAAAGTACACTGGGCATCGTACAAATAAACGTCAACTCTATATGTACTTATGTTTTCTTTCTTCGCATTGTTATACCTAATGGACCTATGTTGTTTGACAGCCCTTTATACAAGCTACAAATATCTAATATGTTATATTATTACTTTTATAGCACATGGTTCCCAATTGGGACATATATAGAGTATTAAGAAGAAGGTTATTCTTGTGGATTTCAGAAGGGAGCTCTGTGGTTAATGAATTAACATTAACAAGTATAGGGACAAGATTAAAGGGCTACCATATTGATACAGTCTTGTGACATTTTTATTAGCAAAGATCTGCGTAAAAAACTTTCAGTTTAATGCGTTTAAAAAAGTTAATTTGTCGTGAGAAAACTTACACTGAAATTAGCTGTTTCTTCTTCAGATTTGGGCTAGAGCTCCTCGCATCTTTAACAAACTGCTTAGTTAGAATTGATAATAAAGAATAATATAGTTTGACTGTGCGGCACTGTTTAGAGATTTTGCAACTGCAGAGAACTAATACACTCAAATACCAATGTCATGTTTTCAGCATTTTCTTTTAATTTCCAGTTTCTTGCTTTTTTTAACTTTCATATATTCCTTTCAAAGTTAGAGTACTTTATTTATTTTTAGGACTTTCTATGAAAATTATAATTGATGATGGATAATGTTTCATAGCATGCCTAATTCAAAGAATATCTTCAGTTTTGTTAATTACATTAAGGAAAGTGACACATTCATATTCCAAAGTCGATTCCTTGTTTACCGGCTGCTTACCATAATTGATGATTATAAAAACACATACTTTACCAAAGACATTTCCATGAAATTATGTTTATTTACATTTTTAATATACTGGTTATGAATCAAATAATTAGTAAATACTGTGGAAGATCAGTCAGTAATTTCCACTGGATGTAATCAAAACATTAATTGAGACCTTTTAGCTAAGCATTCCTTTAGTTTTCAAGATACAACACATTTCCTCAGGTGGGATCCAAACTCTTGGTCGCCGGAGCTAAATACAGTGGGGAAAAAAGTGCTTGATCCCCTGCTGATTTTGAACGTTTGTCCACTGACAAAGAATTAATCAGTCTATAATTTTAATGGCAGGTGTATTTTAACAGTGAGAGACAGAATAACAAAAAAAAAAAGAAAAACGCATGTAAAAAAGGTTATAAATTGATTTGCAGGTCAGTGAGGGAAATAAGTATTTGATCCCCTATCAATTTTTTTTCTGGCTCCCAGGTGTCTTTTATACAGGTAACAAGCTGAGATTAGGAGCACTCTCTTAAAGGGAGTGCTCCTAATCTCAGCTCGTTCCCTGTATAAAAGACACCTGTCCACAAAATCAATCAATCAGATTCCAAACTCTCCACCATGGCCAAGACCAAAGAGCTGTCCAAGGATGTCAGGGACAAGATTATAGACCTACACAATGCTGGAATGGGCTGCAAGACCATCGCCAAGCAGCTTGGTGAGAAGGTGACAAGAGTTGGTGAGATTATTCGCAAATGGAAGAAACACAAAATAACTGCCAGTCTCCCTCGGTCTGATGCTCCATGCAAGATCTCACCTTGTGGAGTTTCTATGATCATGAGAACGGTGAGGAATCAGCCTAGTACTACACGGGAGGATCTTGTCAATGATCTCAAGGCAGCTGGGACCATAGTCACCAAGAAAACAATTGGTAACACACTACGCCGTGAAGAACTGATATCCTGCAGCCCCGGCAAGGTCCCCCTGCTCAAGAAAGCACATGTACAGGCCCGTCTGAAGTCTGCCAATGAACATCTGAATGATTCAGAGGAGAACTGGGTGAAAGTGTTGTGGTCAGATGAGACCAAAATCAAGCTCTTTGGCATCAACTTGTCGTGTTTGGAGGATGAGGAATGCTGCCTATAACCCCAAGAGCACCATCCCCACCATCAAACATGGAGGTGGAAACATTATGCTATGGGGTGCTTTTCTGCTAAGGGGACAGGACAACTGCACCGCATTAAAGGGACGATGGACGGTGCCATGTACCATTAAATCTTGGGTGATAACCTCCTTCCCCCAGCCACGGCATTGAAAATGGGTCGTGGATGGGTATTCCAGCATGACAATGACCCAAAACACACAGCCAATGCAACAAAGGAGTGGCTCAAGAAGAAGCACATTAAGGTCCTGGAGTGGCCTAGCCAGTCTCCAGACCTTAATCCCATCTGTGGAGGGAGCTGAAGGTTCGAGTTGCCAAACATCAGCCTCAAAACCTTAATGACTTGTAAAGGATCCCCAGAGATGAGTGGGGCAAAATCCCTCCTGAGATGTGGCCAACTACAAGAAATGTCTGACCTCTGTGATTGCCAACAAGGGTTTTGCCACAAAGTACTAAGGTGTTAAATAATTATTTCCCTCATTGACCTACAAATCAATTTATAACTTTTTTGACATGCATTTTTCTTGTTATTTTTTTTGTTATTCTGTCTCTCAATGTTAAAATACACCTACCATTAACATTATAAACTGATCATTTCTTTATCAGTGGAAAAACTTAACTTTCAAAATCAGCAGGGGATCAAATACTTATTTCCCCCACTGTACATCTCTGTACAGATTAAGACTCTTTTGCACATCTCCAATGGTACAAGGTGTCTGCTTTCCATCGACCAGAGAAGGCCAACAACAATACCACCTATTTGTCTATTGAGACAACCAGAATACATCTGTGAATCAAAATCACAGTCATTTAGCTAAATTTGTTCTGTGTACTCTGCAATTCACATACCTCTGTACAGACCATGTCAATTATTAATAAAGTTTAGTTGTACACTTTCAGTTCTGCAAATGACCTTTCCCGTACTCTGACTCTTTGATGATCTCTTGTTCTGAAGTTGGCTTTTTAGCTCTAAAAGGTTTTAGACCTGTCTCTCTGGTCTTGACCTCAGTCAGATCTTATATATTAGTTAAATAAAGTTCAGCTTGTTCGGAACAGTACATAATTTAAGCAGTATGCTAAAACATATGAATTATAATGTTTCATGCAAGAGTAGTCAGCTATCGATTGTTCCATTGCTTCTGTTAGAGAAGCAGACAAAGCTTTGGAGTTAGTCACTAAAATATAGCAGCTGTTTGTGGAAAAATATCAAAAGCATATTGTACTTTTAATCCAAGTGCAGACACATATGCATGTAAGAGAGATTTTCCACTTTTCGTTCTGTTTCAGAAACCAATTCATATTTTCCCTTTTGCATCATTTATTCTCTGCTTGGCTGGTCTTTGTGAGCTGCCAGACAGGATTTGACTGTTCTTGTTTTGCATTCTTACACATTTGATATATTCGGTTTAGGGACATACTTTTTTCAATGTAAAAATATAGTTATTGATATAATATATGATTTTCTGAACAGTCATCGGTTTATAATCCCCTTGCTTTATTTACAACAGTATTATATTAAATCAGACCTTATGTCAATCAGCCCTCATGCTTTCACATTACACTTCAATCATTACGCAATCAATAGTATTGTAATAAGTGATCTGATCGTACAATTGCTCTGTATGGATTTAGTAGGATGGATTATGTATTATATAATATAATCCCACCAGGTCTTGCTGAACAAAATAAGTTAAAGTCCAGAGTATACTAGGAGAACGTGAATACAAAGGGGAGTAACAATAGGGGATATTTATTAATAGTAATAAAAAAATTGGAGTTAATAGTTATATGTTTTTCTATAGAGTATTTTATTGAAATGTACACTTTGATAAACACACTCTATAGAATAGACTAATAAGCAAAGTTAACTTTACTGTTTAACTTGATACAATGTAATAGTTTGATAATCAGGCTTCATAGACTAACATATAAAGTACTGTTAATAGCTCCCATATTTATACCACTCTCTGTCCCATTTGATAAAATGATGCAATGATGTAATAGAGACTTCCCATAATTCCCACTGGAGATGGAGAGCTTGTCCGTCTCTGAGGGCACAGATTTTATTACGCCCTATATTACACATTGCATTTTGTTTTACCTGAAAAAACACTTCCCCTTGATCTTCATTCCAATTTAATCCACTATACCTGCACACAGTAAAATTTTATTTTTTTGCTCTAGTGCCAATAGAATGATTAAAGGCAATGTGGGGCCATCTTAGACTCAGGTACCAGATATTCTATCCTCAAGTGAAATAGGTTGGCTTTAATTTTATTGCACTATATAATCTGTCATTCTAGTACCTCTCATGTTGAATTGATAGTAAAAACATGTAGTGTAGACAAGAGTGAACAAGTGGCTCAATTACTCAATTTGTGTATCAATCACTCATAGCCTTGACTTCGCCAGCACCTCCCAATTTCGTGAATCTAGACCTACATTTGAAGATAATCCAAATTTAAATTGGTTGTCACCAGTTTTGCTTATCTATGTCTTTAAGAATTAGAGATGGACTGAACACAAATGTATAACACCAACCTCAGTATTTATTATCCATGCTCTATACACTGTGGGTTACACATCCATAGTAGAGTTTCAACAAATCTGCACAAATATATTAATGGTGACCTAAGTATAAGTATGACTGACAGAAAATCACCAAATAGGCTAATTACGGTATGTAGTGCTAAAGATCATTAGCATTAAACATTGGCAGTGTAATCAGATTCGTTTTGCAGGTGATTTAATACAGATGGTGCTTGTAAGGCAGGCAATAGGTTTAACGCACAGAATGTAATAATATTACACAATTATCACTACTATGCTTTTAATGCTAAATAGTATGCTTATGAAATTATTTGTTTACAATGAAGTTAAAAGAACATTATGTAAACATTACAAATTATTTTTGGATTCAGAGAAAGGGATCTGAAGAAGATATGACTAAAAGAGTTTATAAGCACTTTTAAAATGGCACATCCAGTGGCTTCTACTGGACAAATTTTATGTTGGTATATTCACGATATATGTAAATAACCAGCTGCTTATAGAGATGTATGTTGTGCTTATATTGATTTACCCTCATTTAGGGCCTTATTAAATTAGCCCTCGTAGTTCCCTCAGTCCCAAACATGCCAACAAGGGCTCCTAAAGCCTGAGACAGCTGTGTGATGCACCCCCTGCTCCCTCAACACATACCCATGCTGCTGGGGTCCCTATAGAGACCCCTGCAGCCTCCCCACATTAACCCCTTGTAGCGGGGTTCCCCGATCGGCATTGATCAGCCCTCGTTGCATTTAAAAAAATTTAATTACCGGCCACGGGTCCTTAAAGGGCTCGCTGCACACTATAAACCAATCCTGGCTGTGGCACTTAAAAAAAAACCCGCTCTATGCTTGGGGTCCCCATCGGGACCCCCAATGTGTCCCCACATTAACCCCTATAAGGACCCCCGCAGCCCCCCCACATTAGCCCCTTGCAGGCTAATGAGCCTCATAGAGCCTTTTCCAGAAGGAAATTGGCAATGTCGCCCTCTGATTGGTGGAAAATGCTGTCAATCAAATTTCAGCCAATCAGAAAATGCCAAGGTGTGAGCCAATCAGGATGGGATACACCCCTATTTCCCATTCTGATTGGCTGAAGGAACTGTCAATCTTGTTTAAACCAATCAGAAGGCACTATTGCTTTCAGCTAATCACAATGGGATACACCCCCCATGGGGTGATTGGGGTGAGGGCATTCCCCCTCTAGGGGTGTATCCCACTGTGATTGTCTGAAAGCAATGGCGCCTTCTGATTGGCTGTTGTCACTCTCAATCAGACTGCAGCCAATCAGAAGTCCCAGTTGACTTCAGCCAATCACCCTGTGGGGGTGTATCCCATTGTGATTGGCTGAAAGCAATATTTCCTTCTGATTGGTTTAAAAAAGATTGACAGTTCCTTCAGCCAATCAGAATAAGATATAGGGGCGCCATTGACAATTCCCTTCCTGAAGTGGCTCTGGAGGCCTCATTAGCGTCGGGGAGCTCTGCAAGTGTGGAGCTCCATTAGTTTTTTGTTTTAGTTTGTTTTTTAGAGCGTGGATTCAGCAAGGCCCCAGCCGGGGCAGAAGAGGAGAAGGCCGGGGACATCGGGCACAGGTACATTTTCAATTTATAATGTTTATATTTTATTTATTTGTTGTGTTTGATGTATGTGTGACTAATGTTATGTATTTTCTTTTCCAAGGGTTCGGCCAGAGAACAGAAGAAGATGGACGGGGGAATGCTCGAAAGGTAAGTTTAATACTGTATTTGTACAATGTATTTATTCTATGTAATGTTTATTTTTTTAATAATCTGATGTTTATTTTTTTCCTAGGGGGTGTGATCAGAAGGGACATCTGCAAAGGTAAGTAGTCTTTTTAATTATATTTCAGCTTAGATTTAGGGGTTATTGTATAGATAGGGGGTGATATTTAGATTGGGGGCTAGGTATAGATAGGGGATGATGTTTAGATTGAAGGTTAAGTATAGATAGGGGGTGATGTTTAGATTGGGGGTTAGGTATAGAAAGGGGGTGGTGTCTAGATAGGGGGAAATGTATTGTAGTTAGGTGTATATTTATAATGTATTTATGACTGTAATGTTATGTGTATTTGTGTATGCCTTTTCCTTTGCAGGTGTGTAATGTTTTTTTTTTTTAAATGTTATGTATTGGGGGGGGGGGTTGTGATGTTTTTTTTTAATTTTATGTAGTGGTGGGTGGTTTTGTGATTTTTTTTTATTTCTTGTAGTGAGGTTTTTTTTTTATTGTATGTACCTTAGGTTTTTTTATTTTATCTAATTAGTAGGGTGGGAAGTTTAATAGGGGGTTTGGTAGGTAGTGTTGGGTAGGTAGGGGTTAATAGGTTAGGGGAGAGGGATGTTAGTTTAGATTTAGTGGTTTATTAGGGGGAATAGTGTAGTGTGGTGTTTGTACTTAGTTTCATGAGGGTCCTAGAGGACCCTCATGGCACTTATGGGGTTAATAATAGACTTCTAATTGTCCTGTGAGGGTCTTCATAGACCCTTATATGACTAATTGGGTTAACTAGAGGCTTACGGGGGTCTGTATAGACCCCCATAAGGGATGGGGTTAGATGGGGGCTTATGGGGGCCTGTATAGACCCTCATAAGTGATGAGGATTAAGAAGGGCTAAATGAGGTTAAATAGGCCCAGTTATGGTTATTAGGTCCAGATAGGTTTAAATAGGGCCAATTATGGTTAGATTGGCCCAGTTAGGGTTAGATAGGGTTTATGGGGTATAGTTAGGGTCAATAGTGTAGTGTAGTGCTTAGACTTTGTCATGAGGGTCCTGGAGGACCCTCATGGCACTTGTAGGGTTAATCTAGGGGTTAATAGTGTCCTATAGGGGTCTATATAGATCCCTATTGGACTGGGGAGGGTAATTATAGTCTCATGGGGCTCTGTATAGAGCCCCATGGGTTATAGGGTTAATTAAGGGCTTATAGGGTTCTGTATAGAGGCCCATGGGTTATAGGGTTAATTAAGGGCCCATGGGGCTCTGTATAGAGCCCCATAAGTGATAGGGTTAATTTAAGTGCTCATGTATAGAGCTCCATTGGTTTATAGGGTTAATTAGGGGCTTATCGGGGTCTGTATTGACCCCCATGAGTGACAGGTTTAATTAATGGCCCATGGGGCTCTGTATTGACCCCCATGAGTGACAGGGTTAATTAACGGCTCATGGGTCTTTGTATAGAGTTCCATGAGTTATAGGGTTAATTAAGGGCTCATGGGGCTCTGTCAGTAAAGTGTAATGTGGTCGGGCTGCAGGGGTCCCTATGGACCCCTGCAGCAAGGGGTTAATGTGGGGGGCACATTGGGGGTCCCGATGGGGACCCCCAGCATAGAGGGGGGTTAAATTTAGGTGCCGCGTCTGGGATTGGCTAATAGTGTGCCGTGGGCCCTTTAAGGAGCGGCGGGTAATTTAATTTTTTTTAATGCAGCGGGGGCCTGATCTAGGGGTTAATGTGGGGGGGGGGGGCTGCAAGGGGTTAATGTGGGGGGGCTGCGGGGGTCCCTGTGGACCCCTACAGCAAGTGGTTAATGCGGGTCACGAGAGGGCTGATATGTAGGACTGCCGCTGAGGTCCCGTTCAGGACCCCTGCAGCAATAGATGAGGTGGGGGAGCCTGCGAGATGATCTTGCAGGCTGTCACTCCTCATGCAGATTTTCTCTGTGTTGACACGGACGGCCGTGCTGCGTAGCTCACACGTTGCTCGCAGCAGGGCTAATTTAATAGCGTTGTAACTTTTCAAAATTTGCATCACGTAGGGCTTAAGTACAAACCTTGTATCTACAGGATGGAATTTAATAAGGCTGTTAAATAGGTGCAAGTCCTTTTCCACCTCTTACTGTTCCTATATTCCCCTTGCTATGTTCTCATTCCAGGATTACAACACACATATACTGTATAGAAGAATATGTGTATGTATATTTGCCAATGTAAATATAAAAAATATTTCAGAAAGTGTGATACACTTGCAGACATGCAAACATTTAATTGCATATGTTGATATTATTATTCAGTGTTGCGCCATTAGATGGGATAGCCTGAAAATGTCATAATCTAAGCTTGGGTCTTGATGGTTTAGGCAGAAAAAAAGTGAAGTAAAATATCTTACACTATGCAGCATCAAGATTAATGTATTTGCTCCATTTATTGCAGGATGTGCTCATTCTTACTGTAGGGCCAAGAATGTTATCTGTCGGTATGTATAAAAAGGAATTTAAGCAGATCAGGAATAATCATAGGGCTATTCTGAATGTAAAATAGGCCATACTTTATAAGATAGAATGGGCAGATTAGATGTTTTTTGGGGTTCTTATCTGCCGTTATATCTGCTTCTATGTAATGTGTCAACATTTTAATAGATTTTGATGATACAACCTTTATTGGATATGTAAATAAATATTATTTTTGCCTAAAAGGGCAGACCGTAGTCTGATTTTTTTCTTGCTCACTGTAAATAAAAGGAGATTTATCTTTCAAGAAAACAGCAATATTTAGCAATGACACATTTGCTATAAATGAAGACATTTTATATTGGGAGAGGAGATATTAAGAATAAGTTGAAATACTAAGGCAAGCAGTTAACAGAAAACTATTATTAACCTGACCTGTCTCATCCAAGGTATAATTATAGAGATATTATTTCAGGAATAAAAGCAGTTTACTGATTATAGAACATACCAAAACTCGGCAATGCCAGATGAAGCATAAGAGCCAGGAAAAATTAACAACCCAACTTTGTTACTAAAAAAACTAATAAACTCAAAAAAAATAACAATTAGTTTAATAGAGCTCAATGAGCAGTAAAAAGCATAAACATACAAAATTATTTCCCTTTATCCAAAAAAATAAAAGCATCCAGCACACAAGACTGTTCAGGCAGGCTGCCAGTGAGCTGTAATGGTGCAGGACGCCAGTGGAGTGGATCATATTTGGACATTGCTTGTTACTGACAGAAGCATTGAGCTAAGTCAGGACTCGTTGTTGTATCTCTTCAGTATTTCCAAGCTGGATGACAGCTTTGGTAACATGTTTATGGTGGTTAAAATATTCTCTGGTTGTATCATTGCAGGGCTTGCACTGAGGTTATTACAGTGCCCCTATGTATAGACTACATTGTACAATGAGCCAGGTTCACTAAGACTCTTGGAGGCATTGAAGAGATTCTCTGGGTCTGCAATAGCTATTTTTTATATTCATTTTAACCATGTAGCAAACAGTCATCACACCTCAGGGAATCACTTCAGAGTATAATGATATAGTACAATTGTACATATGTGAAAAGTATAGAAGAAAAGAGCAATTTTTTAACTAGATTGTCTCCCTGAAATAGCTATATATGCAGGGCAATCTATTGTGTACTGATCATCTTCCCCCAAAAGAAAATATATATTGGAGACTCCAGCTAAAATATCAACTTCTATTAATGAAATAAAACCATATAGAAATCATAAAAATTGTGACCACTTTACCTAACCAAACCCTATCTTAACAAGCATGGGTGTAGGAACTGGGGGTGGGGGGGACAAATCCTCCTCCTTGTCTGTGTTTGTATGTTTGTATAAATACATTATTTTACAGCCTGTATATACAATGAGCTGTATCCCCACCCCAGAATTATTGAGGCTACTACAGCATTGTGGGAATTTACTAAGAATCTCAAATGTATCTCAAGTTATCTCTTGATTTACTTTGTACTATTTGCTATGGGGAAAACAGCCCTTCTCATGATATCTCAGCTCTTCTCACTTCATCTCACATGAGAAAGTGCATAGTAAATTCCCCCCACTGATTGGTCCTTAGTGTACATTTATACTAACACAGTCATTCAAGTGGAAAAAAATATGTTTAGTCTATGATCTTCACCATTTTTAAATCTCTTCAGATCTTTATATTTTGTGAATTGTTGGTGAATCCAGAGGAAGGAAAACAAAAAAACCCTTTGAAACACTGGCAATTGTCTCATTAGGGGAACAAATCATTTATCAAGATTTAAAAAACTGGCAATCCAAGTGTACCCTTAATCAATATCCTTCCTACCTGTTCTAAATAAATGACATAACATTGTATGGCCTTTATAATCTGCTGTCACTTTAGTAGTGAGTTTGGCAACCATATCGTTCTCCATGTGAAAACCCCTTTTCTTTCTTTAATGTGAATTAACAAGACTAGTTCTTTACACCATTGCAGCTGTCTGACATATTGGAGACCCTTAATGCCCTTAACGCCCAATGCGCAATATCATTTTAAATGAATGTATGGCTAAAATTACACCACTTAAGAGTTTTTCATTTTTTCCCAGTAATTATAAAAAGATGTATCTTAATTAGCACATCACTGTTTGTGGTAACTTAAAGTTTTGCTGCTTAATCTTTGATCATGAGCAATATAGGAAATAATTAAGAATACTCTCCAAAATATGTCTTTGGATCAATAATGTTTTGATGAATGAAATACTATAAGTAGAATTTACAAGAAACCCCACAATCAATATGAAAAACAAAACAATGTGAACGAAAAGGCAGCTATTTTACCAAGATCCTGTAGTAAATTAGTTTAGACAGATAAAGTAGTTAAAATGGGAATGTCAAATGAAATTGTGATTTGATTATCAAATGAATAATTTTTCAGAGTAATGCAGTATAATTGGAGGCATAAGTATGAGGCATTTAGCTTAAGCTGCAGCACTTCTGAACCATGCCCTGTGATTACTTCTCTTGGTTTCAGAAAACAAATTATTAATTATAATCGGATTTGGTAGAAAATATACTTTTTATTTTAAGATTATCAGAATTCTGTATTTCTTCTGAATGGAAGCATTAATTTTAGCTTTCTTTAGTGAAAATAAATATATGTTGTAGCTAAGGTAAAGGGCTCTGTAATCCTATATTGAAAACATAATCAGCCTTATTAAATTGCAATACAGTAAATTGAATAGGGCTCTATATAAGCACATAGCATATTTTTTTACAGAAGTTTTTAGTTAGAGAACTTGTATCCAAAATCAAGGTCTTCACTAACTAAAAACTTCTGTAAAAAAATATGCTCTGTGCTTATATAGAGCCTTATTCAATTTGCTGAATCACAATTTAATAAGGCTGTATATATTTTGAAGAATTACATTTAACAAAAGGTTTGTAGACAAAAAAAATACAGTTTATACTCTATTATTTTTATTTGTTATTATGCAGCTGTGGAATCTACCATTGTGGATTCTGCTGATTACCTTCCTGAGGTGGGGGGAGATATTGAATGCAGAGGAGGTTTCTATGTGCACAATGTGAATGTGAGCTCTAAAATGGCTAGCTTGTTCAGCAGGACAAATAGAAAGACCATTAATTGACAAGGAGACACACTCCTGAAAACAATGTAGAGAGAATGAAATTAGAAAAGAAAATGTAACCATGTAGTAAAGAAAATTGCATATAAAATTTAAGGGTTGTATTTTTTTAGGTTATTTTACTTTCTAAAAACATTTTGCCCATTATCAAGTTTAGTTCAAAAGATCATAATTCAAAAATTTACCAAGATGGTTCTTCAACTGTAATAATAGAGTACTGCTTTAGTACTACATCTACAGTATGCTCTAGACATGGCTATAGGCAATAGATGATAGATAGAAAGTATAAAAGTATATATATATATATATATATATATATATATATATATATATATGTCACAATTGCATGCATATATTTTGTGCAAGGATTCTACCATTCTAGTGTTTGATAATCTACTGTCATAGGATACCATTACTTGGCTCGCATAGAGATTCCAGCAAGGCTGACTCTGAGCTACCGTAGTTCTTATGAATTCCTGTAGCTATAACATTGCTTCTGTAGACTATTACTGGTAAGAACTTACTGATATGTAGCCATGGGTTTGTCACTTACGGAAAATAGCCTGCAAGTGCTTACAAGGCTCTTTACTTGTTACATAAGTAGTTTGGAGACTTAGGGCCTCCTTAAATTAGCGCTTGTAGTTCCCTCGGTCCTTGCTGTTTGTAAGGACCGATTCCTCAATACGTCCCTCGTTAGCCTGCTTTGCTAGATGACACCGAAAAACGTCCGAGAATAGGCTCAGAGAGAGCTACGCAGCCATAAATCTATGAGGGGAACCTCGCACCTTGGTAGAATCCCTACGGGCACAAAAAAGTGCCCGCAAGGGATCCTAAAGGTTTTTTTATTTTGTGTACCTTAGATTTTTTTATTTTATGTACCTTAGTTTTTTTTTATTTTGTGTACCTTAGCTTTTTTTATTTTGTGTTATTAATAGGGTGGGAGGTTTAATAGGGGTTTAGGTGGTAGTGTTTGGTAGGTAGGGGTTTATAGGTTAGGGTAGAGGGGGGTTAGTTTAGATTTAGTGGTTTAATGGGGGGAATAGTGTAGTATGTAGTGTTTTTACTTAGTGTCATGAGAGTCCTGGAGGACCCTTATGGCACTTATGGGGTTAATAATATGCTTCTAGTTGTCCTATGAGGGTCTTCATAGACCTTTATGGGACTGATTGGGTTAACTAGAGGCTTACAGGGATCTGTATAGACCCCCATAAGGGATGGGGTTAGATGGAGGCTTATGGGGGTCTGTATAGACCCTCATAAGTGATGGGATTAAATCGGTCTAAATGGGATTAAATAGGCCCAGTTAGGGTTATTAGGTTCATATAGGTTTAAATAGGCCCAGTTAGGGTTTGATTGGCCCAGTAAGGGTTAGATAGGCCCAGTTAGGGTTAGATATGGTTTAGTATGGGTTAATGGGTTATAGTTAGGGTTCATAGTGTAGTGTAGTGCTTAGACTTTGTCATGAGGGTCCTGGAGGACCCTCATGGCACTTGTAGGGTTAACCTAGGGATTAATAGTGTCCTATAATGGGCCTATATAGACCACTATTGGACTGAGGGGGGTAATTACAGTCTCATGGGGCTCTGTATAGAGCTCCATGAGTTATATGGTTATTTAAGGGCTTATGGGGGTCTGTATTGACCCCCATGAGTTATAGGGTTAATTTAAGTGCTCATGGGGTTAATTTTAGTTGCCGGGGGGGGGGGGGGTAGTTATAGTACCCCCCATGGCAGGGGTTAGTATTTTTAGTGTGGGTCCTTTCAGGCGGGAAATTTGAATTTGTAAATGCAGTGGGGTCACAATCGGTGCTGATCGGGGATTCCCGCTGCAAGGGGTTAATGTGGGGGGGGGGCTGCAGGGGTCCCTATGGACCCCTGCAGCAAGGGGTTAATGTAGAGACACTTTGGGGTTCCATATGGGGACCCCCAGCATAGAGGAGAGTTCATTTTAGGTCCTGGGGGGGGGGGGGGTACAGATATATTTCTAATTGTTTCTTATGAAAATATTACATTCCAAAGTTTTTTCAAGAGAGAATAGTTGGATCTATATAAAAGTTTAGTAATAACAGTAATAACTATTTGCTTTTAATAATACAATAATAATTTATTAATAATAATAATATGTGATAATGTATATTTAAATATTAATATTATTTGCAGGTATTGAACGTAAAAAGGAGTATTTTTACATCTCATTTTTCTCTTTGTGTGAAAAAATGAAAACCATGTCAGCATACATTATGAGACACTGAGAGTGTGAATGACCTCCTCTGTGAACATGGCATTAGCTTAGACCAGGGGTGGGCAAGTTCAGTCCTGGAGAGCCCCACACAGGCCAAGATTTAAGGATATCCCTGCTGCCTACAGGTGAGTGAATTAGTTCTTCAGTCATCCTGATTGACTCACCTGTGCACAGAAAGGATATCCTCAAATACAGGCTTGTGTGGCTCTCTCCAGAACCATACTTGCCCACCTGTGGCTTAGACTAACTCTCAGAATGCAGTGCTGCCAAGTGAAAGCTGTAAAGGATGGTATCACACATGTGAGTATACAGGGAGAAAGGATGACAACATTAATTAAATTAAGCCTATTTAAAAGTGTTAGATAAAAAACAGTTCCTAGTTAACCTAGTGTGCTTTACATATTTGGCACCAGTAGTCTTTAAAAAGCAATTTCAAAATGACAGTTTATGTGCTGAAGAAGCATCTTTTTTGCCACGTTTCTAATGAACACCAAACTCTACAGGACCATTATACTCATGACTCTAGCGTGGATAAGTGTCTCGAACAGATTATATGCTCCAGAAGAAACGTGGATCTATTTTTCACTAGGGAGAGATAGAACTGCATGTAAATGCTAGTTATGTATATGGTGATACATAAATGAAAACCCATTACCATAAAGAAATTAAAAAGTGTTCAGTTTGTTCTGAGGCTTAAAACAAATCTATAAATTTACTGAGACATAGCTACATATTCATAATAGCAATATATATGGTGCAATATGAATTATAAAATGCAATTTGTATCTTGAGTGAGGTACAAAATCCTCAATATAAAAAAATATGATTCCTTGGATTCAGTTCATAAATAGCTTTTTTGATAAATCTGTAACATAAAATAATATAGCATGAAATTATATATAATTTTAGATAAAATAACATTTATAGACACTGATACCAGATAAGAACAGCTTTTCCCATCTAGCCTAGAATTTCAGAAAACCTTGACATTATCATTCTGTCTAAACAGCAATGCTAGCTTCTAAAGATAAAGTATTTTCATTTAAATTAAATATCAGTACTTGTTTATCTTCAAGAAAAATATACATTTCTACATTTATAATGGATTTATTTTAGCTATACTTTCTTTTAACTGTACTTTCATGCTGTGATCATTACAGAGACCAGTAATTTAAATATACTTATGATAAAGAATAATGGTTTATTAGTTTTACAATGTGTAAGCTACGCATAGGAAATTCAGATACAAGCCATTAATACAACATAGTGGCAGGTGTATAAATGTGCAGAGCTGAACGGGTCCTATTTCTTCTATAAACAACATATCTGACATATAAAGAAAAGCTGCCCTGTTTATATGACTCTAAACTATTTTAAAGGACCCTTGTAGTTTAATAAAAACTTCACATGCTTATATATAACAACATTAGTAGGTATGCAATACAGGATCATAAGAGCATATTTAAAGAAAATCTTAGATGACTGTATCCTGTATTAGATTAAGATCCCATAACTCACAATAAGGTTTAGCAAATTATTTTTCTATCACTATATATTATAGGTAATTACATGGGGGTCAATAAAACATTTATTGAGTTAATGCTTAACAAGTGCTAAATACCTCAAACTCCAAACTGTTTTTTGTACATCTATTGTATGACACAGGTTAAAGTGCCATTTACTTCACTGTATCTGCTCTTCATGGTGTGAAAGTGCATATATGTTAAAAGATAACTTGTTGAAATTATCTTTTTTTTAATTACCCTAATAAATAAAAAAATCTAAAGTTTAAGCCTTTCCTAATATACAGAGTCTTTTATGCCTACTGGCTGTTGCATGAGTAATAACAGATCGCTGAGAAGCACGTGGTGTGATGAATGTCTGTAGCAATGACAGTGATTGATAGCAGTTTTTCCCAGGACTCAGGACTGCACTGATTAGTTAACCCATAGTTGACCTGTTTTGTCCAGTATTCCATGCCTGCACAGATAGATTTGTTAAGGTTTATTTTTTTCTTTTGATCTCCCAGTGAGAAATGCACATATTTAAAAATTCAAAAAGTCTTTCAACATGCTTTTAAGAGATCTTTAATGTGATGTGGTCAAAATTGTGCTAAATTGAGTGTCCCTTTTAGAATGTCTTTGCTGTTAGTGACTGACCCCCCCCCCCCCCCCCCCAGTATGTTAAAAAAATGTTAGCGATTAAAGTTGCATGTAATAGAAATGCTAATTTACTTCATGAAACAATGACTAATTAAATTTAGATTTTCTGTGATTCCAATGTAATCTAGACCTTAGACTGCTCGTGTGTCTGTATCTTGAAGGAGAAGGTTACTTTATTGGGCCTTACTATGGCATTGAGTTCTACTATCAAGCATGCTATCTGGAGAGGGTAATTTTAAAGAAAATGTATAGAGATCCTTTTTGAATACACAGCTCATCTTATTCCTCACAGGTTTCTAATCCTTTTTAAATGACGACAAAAAAAGTCAGTCATAGCTGAATCAGACTTGAACAATATAAAAAAATAAAGGCTGTAATCATTTATTTAAAACTGTAAAACATTTTGCATATTGTCAAGTCCTTCAAAATAGCATATTATAAATATGACACTTCAGTAGTACTTTGAGTAAAGATCTTTCTGCACACGAGGAAATCAGAAATTTAGTGTCTGAAATAATATACCCACTGTACCACTGGTTCTGTTATTTTATACAACCACATTTCCTTTCTAAGGTATTTTGCAGAAATACATTCTGCTCCTCCGTGCACACTGGCATGATGGAGGTATGTTCCTACTTCTCTTATTTAAGGGTGCCCACAATGGACAACTAGGATTCCCCTTTCTGGTTAGTAAGTAAAAAAGAGTGTTTCTGCCCTTACCTATTAGGGGCATTATTCTTTATATTGTTAGTTTTTATGTTATGATGTTTTTTTCTGCCTGTATCTGTTTGAATATACCCTTCTCCCTTTTCCAGCCCAATGTTTCCATCACAGTAAAACATTATTTACATATCTACATGTACTAAAGCTTATTAATAAAAAATATTTTGCAGAAAAAGATCATTTGAAGGATTTGATAAATCTCCTAAGGAAATTAATATAATGCATAGCGCAACATGTACCAACATCATGCTATATGTTACTCCAGCAACCACCATGAGGTAATTACATTGAAAGGAGAATTAATTATTACATTATAAATTCAATTATATTATGAACATCTCTTGTATGTGGATATAGTAATTTAACAATGTATGTGTGATGTATTGCAACGGAATAAGGTTGATTTTATTTATATACAGAATATATATGTAAATATGTAAATCATTTTGCATATGTTTATTTTAAACATACTTAAACAATCTCACCATAAAAATGGTTCGTGGCTTTTACATGGACCAAGAAGGTAATAAAAGCGGTCCATTTGCGAGAAACATATTTCAAATTACATAAAAGATGGTATCTAGTACCCGCTCGTTTGAAAAAGTGTACTCATGATGCCTCGGACAGCTTTTGTTGGAGGGGTTGCCAGGAAAAAGGTACACAACTACACATGTGGTGATCTTGTAAATTTGTAAATATCTTTTGGGAAAATTGTCTTCTTAATATGTCTAAAATTATTAATAAAAAGGTGAAACTGTCCCCTGAAATCTGCCTATTTCATCTGTTTCTGTCACTAATACGAGTCAGGTATTATAATTAACATGTTACTAGTGGCTAAATGGCTACTGGCAAAGAATTTGAAAAATCCAAATTTGCCAACCTGGTCGGTCTTAGAGGAAATTGTTGCTCGAAATACGTTTATTGAACTAGAATCAATAGACCATCTAGGATCCTCAAATATAGGGAACATTACCAACTATTGATCAATGTGGCACAACTTTAGATCCCACTGACGGTATTCACATAATGTGCACTAAGACCTGGGCTCCTGGGGGGAGTGAAGGTGGACCAATTGAATGTTATATTGGTATTTTCCTAGTAAAATAACATTGAAGGTTGCCATTTTGAGACGTCAAGCAGCCTTTTTGATCCAAGAATCTTATTTTTGTTAATGAGATATCATTTTATGTGATTATTGATAAACCCTTGAGGTACTGATTATTTACAGCCTTATTAAATTGTGATTCGGCAAATTGAAAAGGGCTCTATTTAAGTACATAGTATATATTTTTTACAGAAGTTTTTAGTTAGTGAACTTCTATCCAAAAGCAAGGTCTTCGCTAACTAAAATCTTCTGTAAAAAAAATATGCTATGTGCTTATATAGAGCCCTATTCAATAGGCCAAATCGCAATATAATAGGGCTGTTAGTGTCCTAGGCTTCAAAAAGACTGGGCCTGTCCAGATCTAGGTGACTGCACAGAAAGCAATGAAGAGGCTTATCAATAATTAAATGTAATGATCTTTCAAATCATATTATTTTTGTGGTTGTTTCAGAAACGCTGAATGATGGCTCAAAATGGCAATCTTCAACATTATTTTACTGAAATGCAATCTTGTTAAATAGCATTCAGTTGATACTTGTTATTATCTATCATTTTAAATTATACCATATTTGAAAACTCTGTTGTGTTAGTTTAAGTGAGGAAATAGAAAAGCACCACTTCTGTTATGTCGTTCAGTCGTGTCTGACTCTCCATGAACCTATGGACCACAGCACACCAGGCACAATCGTTATTTCTCTAGTTGTGCTTATCCATAAGGTTTTCTTGGCAAAGTTATTGGAGTGGGATGTCATTTTCTTTTCCAGTGGACCACGATTTGTCTTGACCACTCTGCATGACCTGCTTATCATGGGTGACCCTATGTGGTATAGCTCACAGTTTTATTGAGGTACACAAGCCCCTTCATCACAACAAGGTAGCGATCCAGAAAGGGTGTAAGGGAAGTACAACAGTCTAAAGGGGTGTATTCCAATCCCTATTCTAGGGGACACTAAAGGTAATTTTTGGATGACCAGTGATGATCCATCCGAAAGATTATACCACATGCTTTCTTCCTATGGGGAGTTTTGTTGTATCCTAGAAATTGTCTGCAGCCAAGTTATGAGATAATGTGTAGGGATTTTGATATTCTATTTTGCATTCTAGGAAGTCATTTTGGAGTAAAAGGATAACAAGACCATGAGCAAAACCAAAGATACATTGAATACTGTAAATAGTAAAATGAAGTGGTCTCCTTTGCAAATATATCTTATGAATAGAGCTGTTCCAGGTAAAAGGTGATGTAGGAAACAGGCTTTTATTTCAGTTTCTACAGATGCCCTTTTATGTCTGGACATGTGTTACGTAGTGTAATCTGAACAATACAGTTTGTGTATTTAGCCTTAATTCCCTCTGATATTCATCAGCTGAATATGCAATTAGGAATAATAATCAATCACATAAAATTAGAGGAGACAGTCATTTGTTTGGCTAGCCATATGTTTATTAAGACACTTGCCTTATTCTATAATGTCTATCTGTAAGTGTACGGGGCACTTTAAGGCATACTGTATATATACATAAACGCGCGCCTATGATTTGGGGTAAAGCAAAGACAAAGGATGAGCTGCAAGTGGGGCATGGGAGCACACAAATCTGAAAGAGCCTAGGACACCATAAAACCAAGACATTTGTGCCAAGACATTTCATGTGCCAAGACATTTCCAGTACCATCCACCAAGCTGTACAGTTTAAGTTATCCTTTCATGGTTTACATTTACTAATCCAAACTTTCTACCCTCATCATCCAAGACTTTAGCTGCAGTGGAAGGACTGTTACAGCACAAGCCCTCAGAGGGAATGCAGAAACATGACTTTTATATCCTTGTTATCCTCTTTATTTAAATGCAACTGAATACAAGATTCTCTTTTCATGATGTACCAATAAATATCTGATAGAAATGTCCAGTTTGCTCATTAATACAGCATTTAAATTTCGCTTCTCAATAATATGCATTATTGACTCTAACTAATTTTTTTATATTTTTTGAAATATGTTTGACATAGTTATTGTTTGTATTTTATTTCACACTAACTTATATGTATTTAAATCTCATTTTATGCAACCTTTTATATTGGCCCTCAATACCTTACATGTTAGTATGCTGTTTGCTTGGCAGGAATATTACAACATAAAAGAAATGCATAATACTGTAACTTTTTGCAATATTGTATTTTACTGACTCTTGCATTTTACAAGAACCATTATACATGCAGTAAACCTGATGTATTGTGAAGGTACTATGATGGGTTTTTTCCATAACACTTTAACCACAGAAATAAAGCAAAACCTTTACAAATGAACAATATGTAGGTAACTCAGAAATATGGATAATAAGGAAAAGCTTTAATAAACATAAAGAAGAAATGTTCCTACTGATAACGCCATCACTCACTTTACTTTTAGTAGAGAGCATTTTATTTTTCTCTGAGAGGATAAAGAACCCACATATAATACAATATTATCCTGAACCTATATAGATACACATAGTAGAACATTATCCTGTAGAACAGCAAGAGTTTAGTACAAAGAAAGCCACTGAAAGGATCCCTGAGGTCAATATTTTTCTATATGGTCTGTGATAATGTGCAAAAAAATAAATAAATGCACCCTTTATATTTTTCACTTTTATATGGAATTATTCTTTACTGCAGGCTTCCATTTTCTTTACTGAGCTTGTGTCTTGTAAATCCTGTCTTAAAGAGTGTGTGCTTGTAAACTAATGGTCATTTCATTATACCCAAAGAATGCAGTCATGTATCTGCTACATTCCCATTGTGCAGATATAGATTGTATATTTATTCAAAGTCTCTCTCTATGTCCATGGTTCCCTGTGAGGGGCGCCACTTCTTTAAAGAAATGGTTCCTGGCTTAAAAAAAAATAAAAGTTGCAGTTAATAGACTGGCTACTAGGGGGTAACAACCTAGAACAAGAAAGGGAACTTAAAAGTACAGAAAAGGCAAAAATGGGCCTGTGTATACCTTGCATACTCACTGGCAGGGGCTCCTCCACTTCACTGCCTAGGGGCTCCAAAAAGGTAAATACGGCCCTGTCTTTGTCAATATTATAAATCAAGGTGGTGAAACCTTAACTGAGGATGCTGGGAAATAATGTAGTTTATATAAAAAAATAGACTCAACAAGAATTGTGGTTAGATACTGCGAGACCATATGATGTGTACTGACCAATCCTGTGATTGCTATCTAAGGCCCTCATTCAATTGCAATTTGGCCAATTGAATAAGGCCCTAAATAAGCACATAACATATATTTTTTAAAGAAGTTTTTAGTTAGTAAACATCTATCCAAAAACAATGTTTTCAATAACTAAAAACTTCTTTAAAAAAAATATGTTATGTGCTTATTTAGGGCCCTATTCAATTGGCCAAATCGCAATTGAATGAGGGCCTAAGTATATTGCAACATTTTTTTAGTGTTGTTGTTCCTATGCTTTGGTTACAGTATAGACTACAATCTTTGGTTTATCAAGAAGTTCATGCAATTTCAAAAAGAGAAATACATGTTTTATTATATTGATTCCACGCCAGCATAATTGCATATAAAAGTAATCAATTATTTTTAAAATTCTAAAAACAAATTGCCAAATTGGCACTTCATTAAAGGATATTTTAAATTTATGAACACATAATAGAATAAATAAAACATTATAAATCTAATAAAAATAAAATAAAACAAGTCACAAGTATACAGGATAATTATTCAATAAATTGTTCTAGGATGTGTCACTCGTAATGCCCTAACAACAGTAGGATGTTTAGGGCTTGATTACATTAGTTGTTAACACAAACTCGGGACCTCACATTTTATAGAATATGTGTGACATTAACCTGTATTCACATTAAAACTACACTCTCAAAATTGCCCTTTATCAGCCAGACAAACCAACTCTGAGGGAATATAATCAAATTAGATCATAAAAACTAACTAGCTATTCTAAACACTAAAAAATATTACCTACTCTAAACTCACTAAAATAAAGCTTTACACACCAAGCCACAGTAAAACAACCATGTTTAACATTTAAATGGGTGCCAGTGCAATGTAAAACATAAGAACGATTCTTGAGACCTGATTTTTGGAGGTAAATCTATATGTTGTGTTATCAGAGATTGCTGCAGGGAACAGGATAACTAAGCAATAAATTATGTCTTTACCCATTAGGGCTGCATCACAGCCCAGGACTTGGTAGATTAATTACAGCCAATTAGAATCAATTTCAGATGGGGTATTTCCTATGAGGAAAAATTGCCATCAAAGTCCCTCACACCTCATCACAGCAAATTAGCTTGCTTAGTAAATTTGTGTTGTTGTTGTTTAGTTGTGTCCAACTCTGAGTGACCTTATGGACCGCAGAATGCTAGGCACATCTGTCAGCCAGAGCCCCTGAGCTCCATCAAGCTCATGTTAATTGCTTCAGTGACCTTGTCTATCCATCTCCGCCTCTGCTGTCACCTTCTTTGTGAGCCTTCAATCTTTCACAGCATCAGAGGCTTCTCTAGGGAATCCTGCCATCTCATGGTATTGCCAAAATATTTGAGCCTTAGCTCAAATAACTGGTTAACCCCTGCCACGGGGGCACTCCAAGTACCCCCCCGGCACCCAATATTAACCTCCTTAGGCTGGGGGTCCCCCTAAGTGTCCCCATATTACCCCTTGCAGAGGGGGTCCTTAAAGGACACGCACCAACTAAAAAATTAACCCCTGCCACGGGGGGTACTAAAAGTTACCCCCCGGCACCAAAAATTAACCCCATCCCTCACGGAGGTCTATATAGATCCTCATGAGCCTCTATAAGTGCCATGAGGGTCCCCCCCGGACCCTCATGACAAAGTCTAAGAACTACACTATTAACCCTTTCCTACCCTATGTTATTCAATTAACCCCCTCTACCATATCCTATTAACCCTATATCCCATTCTGATTGGCTCCAAGCATCTGCGCTATCTGATTGGCTGCAATCTGATTGACAGTTACATCAGTCAATCAGAAGGCCTAGATACTTGGAGCCAATCAGAATGGGATATAGGGGTGTATCTCATTTGGATTGGCTCACACATTTGCACCTTCTGATTGGCAGAAATCTTTCAGTCAATCAGAAGGCGCCATTTCTATTTTTTTAGAGGAGCATGTGTGGGAACCTTCATTTGTGGCGGGGAGCTCCCCAAGGGAGGAGCTCCATTAATTTTATTATTTTTTTAGAACATCTGGATTTTTTTGGGGAGTGGCCCTGCCTAGGACGAAGAACTGAGGATCGGGGCATCGCTGAAGGGGCATTTTGGACAGGAAAGGTGACTATTAAGCCTTTATTATATGATATGTTGTATGTATTTGTGTAATAACTGTAATGATTCTTTGTTTTAATTAGGTGTGACCGGATCTGTAGACAGTTTTGGAGGGCCATGTCTGGGACGCAGAACGGAAGACCACGGCATCGCTGGACATCGCTGGAGGGGCATTTTGGCCAGGTCAGTGGTCTAATTATCCCTTTCTTATATTACAGGGTGTATTTTTGTGTTATTTTAATAGTGTACAAGCCGTTGCGATTCCTCCTCAGCACTTGTTGGGCTTTGGCCTACATTTGTGTGTTACGAGCTAGCTCGTGGGTAACTTTGTTGCAATTTAATAGCATGATTGGAAGGTAGCGGGTACAGGCTTGACAGATCAAAGGGTTGCGGGCTGTGAAGTTCCACGTTTTAACCCGCAAGTCGTCATCGGGTCGGTTTACGAGGCTAATTTAATAGCCTTCAGTCCTACTTTTTACGTATTTTAAAACGTAGCCCCAATTTAATGAGGCTGTATAAGTAGTTTTCTCCAACATCACGATTCAAAGGCGTCAATTCTATGGCTTAGTAAAGATCCCCACAGTATTTATTTTATTTATGTATATAGTACATCCTTAAAAAAACTAAGACAAAAGCTACAAATGTTACACTTTTATTATTTTAAATATTGTGAGTGACTCTTAGAAGAAATAGAAAATTGTGCATTCCGCAAACAAATACAAATAATATAAACTGTAGTGCTTTTCATTTTTGTCAGATAAATGAATATCCTTCAGGCATTCATAATGCTGTTGTCTGTTTTTGAAGGTATCTGCACTCTATTGATTGCAGGGTTGAGTTCTCTATTCAAAATGTAACACTTTTATGGCTCTAGGGTCTAAGTGACAAAGGACTGCTAAAAGTAATTTAATTGCATTAGCTACAAATAGCAATAAATTAAAGCAGACTTTTTAGCACAGATGAATGCTGACACTTCTGTCCCCTTCCACAGCTTTGAGCTTAAACTCCCACATTTGTAGATTAAAAACTCATTCTCTGATCACAGACAAGAGAAACACTGATATTATGTGACTTGAATTAACTTTCCACTTTTAAAACAGAATAGCTGTGTGATCCTGCATATTATACCTCATCTGAAGCAAGGCATCACCAAACCTGATCATGCTTGTAGTGCAGTGCTTGCTATATACTGCACATTGGGGTAAGTTTATCAAGTGGGGATAAAAGTGTGAGTACCAAAGTGAAATATCCCCATTACATTTGTTTTCAACAGCAGCTATTTAGCAAACAGAAATACAATTAATCCCAGTTTCATAAATAGCTTCCACATAAAATATAGGATGTAGAGATATTTTTACGCTTTTATCCATGCTTAAAGGCAGGGGTGGATCCACCGCCGGTGCATCCCGTCCAATGCTCTGGTGGAAGGAGGCCCAGTGCTTCTGTGCCGTTAAAACATTTTTGTTTTTGTATTTCTTTCTTTAAAATGCTTAGTGCCCTCCCCCGCAGCCCCTTCTGGACTCGAACCTGATCCCTTATGCCCCAGCTCCTTATGGACCCCAATCCCTTTTGCCCACCCAGACCCTTATGGCCCCCAAACTTGTCTCTAATGGCCCCTTCACACTCTCCACCACCCAACCTCTCCTTCTTCCCCCCCCCCCCCCCCCCCGCGTGCACCTTGGACACCCCGGTACTTGTACACTTATCTGCCCTAAACACTGCGTCATGCCTTCTGTTCAGGCAATCCTGTATGAGGTTGTGTGTGTGATGTCATACAGGATTCTCTAAAAATATAATGAGTGTCACAAAGCGGGGCCTGGGATGTTTGGGCCCCAACACAAAAACAAATGTTGTGCCCACCAGTGTGTGTGTGTGGGGTGGGGGTTGCAAAACATTTTTTTGCACTGGAGCCCTCCATGCACTAGCTCTGCCAAGGCTTAAAGGCATATTTCCATTTCATGGATTATGAGTGCATCTGATCAGAATCAGTAGTGTATGAAAACATTTTTTTGCATGACAAAAAAATCCCCAAATAATCATTAAGAAACTTACTCTCACATTTGCACGTTTCTTTAGCTTTTCTGGCAGTTGATTTTGATAAGGAATGCCCTTGAAAATTTTTAGCTAAAGTAGCATAAAATTCATAATTTGTTTTGGCCAATCATATAACATTGTTGCAATCTCTGGAAAGTCAGTAAGTGTAGTCTTTCTTTCCCCACCACATGGAAGCAAGGAGGTGCTCAGACATTGCTGCTGTGAATTTATGCATTGTTCTGCTTTTGGCTTGAAGGTTAGCATAGGGTTAAAAACTGTGCTTGAATGCAATGTTTCTATTGGCTAGTACAAGATGCCTATGTCGGCATCTCGGGTGGTGTGGAAAGCAATTGTTTTTAATAAAGTAAATCTGTATGTGCATGGAATGAATCAATGTAATGTATGTGTCTCATTTAAGCAGTTTGTGTTAGATTAGAGAAAGTTAAAAACAGGGACACTTAGATATACTGAATATACACACTTGAGAGAGCAGAGAGTAGCATACAGGATTAATGAAGTTAAGATGGACAGACATTTATTTCTGTATTCGCTAATATATATTGCTGGATTCACCAAGCTTCACAGGGCAGTGAGGTGATTCCCTGATGCAGATATAGCAATTTTACACAGCAAAAATAGCCATTTCGGTCCCTGCTAAACTAAGTGAATTTATAAGAGCGTTAAATGAGAGAGAGAAAGAAAGGAAATATCAACCAGTGGGTTAAACTATGTGAATGTGATATTATGAGAGTGACATAAACGTAGAGAAACATGTAGGTAGAAGTAAAGGGTTCTGTAATGGACAGGTGTACCTACCAGGGTACCAAGTTACTATGGGAACAGCATCTTAAAGAGTGCAGACATCGGTAAGACCACTTAATATTTCCATAAATAACCCTTTGGGCAGCACATAAAAGGTTACATTTTGCCTAGCATACACTTGTAAAATGTATCTGATCTGAAATAACTTTGTGCATAAAAAAGACAATGTCAGTAGATAGATAGATAGATAGATAGATAGATAGATAGATAAAACATGTTTAATTAAAATACCATATTTTTTTGTGTATAAGACAGTATTTTTTACCAATTTTTTTAAGTCTAAATTAGGGGAATTACACGGAATGTTGCAAAAAGATACCCTGGTCTGGTAGTGTAATGCTGCATCTGGCCACTAGATTTAAGGCAGGAGAAAAGACACACATTTGGAAATGCAATGGTTTCAATTAGATTGCATTACACTGCAAGTGTGCATAAAAATGTGTCCTTAAATATATGTGTAGCACAATAAAATACACATTTTTATGTACACTTGCAGTGTAATGCAATCTAATTACATTTCCACTAAGTGTGTCTTTGCTCCTACGTGTGGCCAGATGCAGCATTACAGTGTGATCCCTGTGTTAAACTTACACATCGCGAATGAGCTGATCAGCTTGTGTGTGGCATGTGTGTGCTTCTTGTGTGCATATAAATGTGTATTTTATAGGTTTTTATTGTGTTACACATATTTTTACTGATTTCCATTCCAACTCAATATCTTTGTGATCCTTGTGTTAAGCCGGAAAAATGCAATTGCACATTGCTACTGAGTAATAAGAGATGTGATCACAAGGATATTGAGCTGGAATGGAAATCAGTGAAAATCATGACAAAAAGTGTCCTTAAATATATGTGTAACACAATAAAAACTTTAATTTGCATATTTATTTATTTATGAATTTTGGGCTCCAAAAATAGGGGTCTTCTTATACATGGGGTCATCTTATAGATGGAAAAATACAGTATATATGAGTATATGTTTAGTCCAACTCTCCATGACCCTATGGACCCCAGCATGCCAGGCACATCTTGTGTCTGGTTGTGCATATCCATAAGGTTTTTATTGATGTATACAAAGCCATTCACCATGACAAGGAATTAATCCAGAAGGGGACATGGGAATATAGCCATATTTAATTAAAATAAAATGCAGCAACTGTATTATACATGACTGTCTAACTTTAACTTCACCTTAGACTATTTATTGGATAGAATATTCCTGAGAAGACTGTCTAGTACAGTGGTTCTATCAGAATCACCAACAGTCAATGATTTCTAAATCTCTTTGCTTGCATTGTCTGCTTTAACACGCACATTACTTCGTTTAATTAATTCTGATTAATCTTCCTGTGCTTAAGTAGAAACAACAATTCTGGACTGTTAGCAGCCGTCAAAGAACAGAGCTGTCTACCTCTGGTTTAGTACTTGTTCACCATGAAATCTCCTGCTTTTTCAGACAAAAAGTCAGATTTTTCTTCAAATTATTTAAAACACACCTTTAAATCTTTATCTGTAAGATCAACCTTGAGTGTATCATTACACATAATATAAAGGTAAATAATGCACTTTTCAGATACATTATAACATATTGCCTCTACTTCTTATCCGAGTCTCTCACACTCTCAATCATCCTCATTAAATAGGAAGAAGTTTTATACAATAGGGACAGGCACATGAAGAGGAATTAAGTGCAACAACTGAGTTGCAAAATCAATCAAGGTGATCAATGTTCACATCACAAATTCTAACGCTAATTAACCACACTGACATTCTCTGCAGCATTCTATTGTTTCAGATGGCTTTCTTTGTTATATTATGAATGGAACAATTCTGTGTAAGATGTACATATTATAGGAATTGTGACACTTAAAAATAATTATGCTTCCACTCGAAGCAAAATAAATGTTATTTAGATTCTGATCTCCCTTATCATCTACATACATGAAAAACACATTTACAATTGTGCTCAAAACTTTGCATACCCTGGCAGAAATTGTTAGATTTTGACATTTATTTTGAAAATATGACTGATTATGCCAAAAAATAAAATGTGTTTTATTGATGGATAGTGATCATATGAAGCCATTTATTATCACATAATTGTTTTGCTCCTTTTTAAATCATAATGATAACACAAATCACCCAAATGGCCATGATCAAAAGTTTACATACCCTTGAATGTTTAGCCTTGTTACAGACACACACAGGTTAAAATGGCAATTAAAGGTTTATTTCCCGCACCTGTATGTTTCATGTCTCTCTAGGTTTAGGGGCTTTTGCTGGCTAATGGTGTACCAAATGCATAGTTGTATGTGTCGGTATTTATATTACATAAAAGGTTTGGAAGAAATCACACAACTCATAAAAAATGATGTACACGTCAACTAAAATAGTCATTATTTATAATTATACTTTCCATAATGGAGAATAATAAGATGTATTGCCTTAGGAATCATAAGTATAGTGTTGAAGGAAATATCTATTTGATCTAGGTGGTAATCATTTTAATTTTTTAATGTTTATTATACTTAAATGAGAAGCCAGAAGTAATATATTTCCTAAAATCTTGTTTTCACGAAAATGTTTACTGATACAAAATTATGATTAAGACGTGACAGTTCAAGCTAATGAGCCATTTTTGAAAATGCTGTAGATAGTTTATTGCTTGTTAAACTAAAAATAATTAAGCAATAATTTTGATTAGGCTTTTAACATAAAATGTAATTCTGGCTCTAAAGAATTTGAAAATATTTTGACCAAACATTGTATCCAATTCACAATAAAATGTAATCTACAAATCTTAAAAAGAACATTTGCCTTTTACCAAACCGTATTCAACTCAGAGAATTCAGCCTTTAAGACAAGGGCCCTATTTATTTGTCCAAATCGCAATTACTTGAGCCTGTAATGGAGCCTGTACATGTTACTGATATTTAATTGGCTACATTTTGCTACTCGCATTCCAATTGCAATTTACAGGATCAAAATCACTGCCGTTGTCAAAAACGTAACTTTGTCCTATCTCCTCCTTTGATGTTTCAAGCTCGCAAGTGTTACCAGTGCTAAAGACACAAAATCCATTCAATTACAAAAATTCAACAAGCCTGCAATTACCTTCAAATCCGTAAATGGCAAAAATTATATGAGTACTAGATAGGACCCTCAAGTGGGTTAAACAGCTGTCCGTAACACTGCAGAAGCAAATAAAAACACACTACTGTACTTAAAAATACTGGGAAATCAATGAAAGGCATTATAATTAATTTCACAACATTCTCAAGCTCGCAAATCTGCAATAAAAAAATATTATTTTAATGTTTTATATCGATCCTGGTAATCAAGGAGTTAATACATATCATGGAACCCGCATGGACTAGAGCAATTAATCTATTGATTTGTTTTGATTTCTACATTTCTGGATTGCATGTCTATTGCAGATTGGACTTCTAACTGTGAGCCTGTAATTACGGGCATGAGTCAATGAAATACATCTGTAACTGTGACAAATTTCTAACCCACAGACATACAAGCAGTGTGAAGGTAATTACGGCTTGGAATGAAATGGGCCCTATGAATGACACCCTGGTCGCAGACTAGCCCAGTTAGCTTGACCCTGGCACCCCCAAGCAGCTGTCACAAGATTGTAGACCCCCACAAATCATGCCCTTATCCGCACTTACGCTAAGAGAGTTGTTGCACATTTTGAATTTAACACAGATGTCTAATGTGCATACAATGCAGACTTATAATAAATATATTGATAACTAGCTTATTGATAAAATAATAAGCTGTAAAGTAGGTCCTTTAATCTGATTTTCCCAATTCTTTCACACTTTCCTATGCTTACTATTTTTTTCTCAGTGGAGTTGATCCAGAATTAGGGCATGCTCAGTTAGTATGGATGTAAAAATGTATGTGTCTTGTAACTACTTACAGCCTAGAATCCCAGAAGAACTAGCACTCTAAAAAAGTATAAATAGTATGGAACAAAAACACATTATTTCTGAAATGCCATTTGGCAGTGAAGGGGACATTATTTGATATATAAACAGCTATGGGTAGAGCTTGTGAGACTCCAGGACTTTCTGCTTTTATCCACCCACTGCCGAGAAACCAAAAAGACAAAGTGCAGAGGGAAAGGTATGGTATGTGACATCAAACCTTAATGGTCCTTCTAGATGAGTTCTAAGCCTAGTAGCATATCGCCTTTCTCCTTCCTAAGCAATATATAAGCATGGGGTGTTCACTAAGGTTTGAGAGTTAACGTATTTTATGATTTTCCATTTTATGATTTTCTTTTCTTTTTGCCATTTTGTATGTTTCTTATTTAGATTCAATTAAAGGGAAACAAGCATTTCTGTTATTCCTCCTGTATCAGATAAACTACAAAACAGGGAACATAAGGAAAAACATTGGATGGGGTTGAGGGTGAATTACAGGAATATTTCATTAAATCTGATTTTCTTCTTCAAAATAGAAGTATTTGGGAGGCTGGAAGAACCAGAGGCACATTTAGTTAAAAAGGGGACTATGGATTTTAAGGACTTTATGTCAAAAAATATTTTATATCTTAATTATTTTTTAAATAGCAGATCCTTACTAATTTATCTATTTAATCATCTTAAAAACCATGGTTTTAACATATAGGTTTAGCCATTAGGAGAAAAAAAACAGTTTGACCATCCAACATCTGTCTGCAAATGAGAAATTAGTCTTGCTGCATTAAATGCTGTACTGTTCAACAGTCTAGCCAGGAAAAAAATACATATGGATCTTGCGTAACTGTACATTTATATCCATTGTGGAAGGATTTGAAACAATAAAAATAGGATTTGGGGACATATCCAAAAACATCATATATGCATTAGGAGTTCGATATTCATTTGGATGGATCTTTTCAATGGCCCAATCTGTCAAGGTCTAGTAGCATTTATTTGTAATCCTGTTTCCATTTTCCTCAGCTGCATCCAGTGAAGATTTTAGTGATCCCATCAAGAATACCTGACTAGTTCTCCTCTGTTAGGACAATATTCTGTCTATTACTCATAAGCATATTTTTTAGTAACACTGTATTCTGTTTCTAGGCCATTCGTATGGGAGATTAAATGTTTGGGAGGGAAGAGAAGCAACACATGCTCAGATGCCATTTTGCCAGGTTTAGGGCTAATAGCACGAGGAAGTGACTAAGGAACAAATAATTATTTGACCAGGGAAATCCTTATTTCAGTGGCCAAAATTTAATAAGCATTGCAGAGCCTCTGAATGAACTAACAGAATGGGTGCAATAATAATTTACCCCATACAAAATAGCCATTGCAGCCACAGTGGTTGTTGGGAAATTTTGGCCAATGTTTGAAAGACATCTATAAAGAATAACTATGTTAATATGTATTATAGACAACACATAAATCCAATATTGGAAGTGTCGATGAACAAATGTGCAGCACCCATGGAACTTGATTCTTCCTTCTTTGCCAGTTCATATGTGATCTGAGTCTGACTGAAATGGTTATTTTGTCTCACCCAACAAATAATCATATTCTACACTGCCTCTTCATAATATTTATGACTCACAGCAGAATAATTTAGAGCGTGACTGAACAAGCAACTATAAAGCATACTAATCCTATTGGGCTCATTTCTGCTTAGAATTTCAGACAGATAAAATGAGAATAACCCCTGCATATAACAACAATGCTATTATGTTCAACAGGTTATCAAGTAAAATATTTAGGTTTGTATTGATGTTCTGAAGTTCTATCACAGTGAGGTAGATTCACTGAAATATCACACGGGTTGCATATGCTTGTGACGGCCTAGAGAGCCCTGGCCGTACGCCTGTTGGCGTGCTTCCGGCTCCCGTTCGTCTCCGATTCCAGTGATATTCAAGCCTGAAAGTTACAGAACCAAAGCCGACTCCGTAAACCATGTGACGTTTGGCGAGCTTTAGACTGTTGTGCAATTAATTCTAATGTCTTTCACGCTTTCCCCGTCATTTACAGGGCAGTATTGATTTTGTTTTGCATTTACCGTGCTAAGAACAGGGGTTAAACCCCCTTGCAGGTCCTCTCTAGCACTCATAGGATTTTCCCCTACATTTGCCATTTACGGGTGCGAAACCATTTTCAACCTTGGGGAATTTGATCAATTGAATAGCGATTGGCGATTTTAGTGATCGGACCTCTTGCAGAATTGAAAGATCAAAGGCTTCGGCAGACTGTAAGTTCCGGGTTTAACCATCGCAGAGTTTTCAAGCTCGTAACCTGTAAATCGTTTGGAGCCCCCAAAATGACGCCTATTAAATAGCAAATTAACTTACGGCTTAATTTACGTGCTCTAGTAAAATAAATAAAAAGAATACTCTATATAAAAATATATTAAAAAATATTATTAAATATCATGTAATCCAATTCTCATAAATAATTAGGAGGAAGAATTAAATGATTTGCATATTTTTTTCAAATATACCTTCTAAAGTATTAGATAATTTCTCCATTATATTAATGTGATAATCTTTTTAAATTAACGTAAATTAACGAGAAAGGTAAATTTGAGTTTTCTAATTCAGCAGTATAAAATGGTTATGTGAATGGTGTTATTTTAAACCTTCTATTTTATCAATGGTAAAATACATATCTTATTGCAGAGTGCAATGCCACTGATACAACATTTTGATTCTGGGTCTTATTTGATCCAGAAAGGGGTTTTAATAAATAGCTGCCATGGTTATAGGAACTGGCGGGGGGATACGCCTCCACCACACCACCACAGGATTTTTCTACTGTTGTATGTATATATAAGCTAATTTATGGTGTGTGTATACAATGAACTGTATCCCCCCAGAATTGTTCTGGCTCCTACACCCCTGGTAGCTGCATACCTATTTTACTTACGTATTTTTCGCCATATAAGACGCACCTGCACATAAGACGCACCTAGTTTTTAGAGGAGGAAAACAAGAAAAAAATATTCTGAATCAAACACAAATACACTTCACACACATATACACACCTACATCACACACAAATATATATATATATATATATATATATATATATATATATATACACACATACATACATACTGTACATACATACACACATACATACATACACACATACATACATACACATTCATATATACACACATACACATACACACACATACATACACATACATACATACACATACATACATACACACACATACACATTTTGGAGCATTTGGGAGCCTCCAGGAGCTCTTGACCATCCCTGACCCTCCTGATCCTCCCCTTTCTTCTCCCCTCTGCCCATCCATGATCATCCCTTGGCCCATCTTGATCTCACCCCATCGCGCAGCGCTTCCTACCAGCACTCCTCCTGTACTGCAGCCTTCCCTTGCGTCGCGTGTGTGACGTCACTAAGATGCACCGGCCGACGCAATGCAGTTTAGAGGCATGCTGCTGGTGCCGTAGGAAGCGCCAAAGGGGGGGGGATCAGGAGTGGGGATCTAAAGGGGGCCAAGGGAAGGATCAGAGGGGTTGAAGGGGAGAATCAGGAGGTGGAGAGGATCAAGAGGGGCTGAAAGAGGCAGTTTACACATTTTGCATGCATTCACTCGTCGTATAAGACGCACCAACTCCCCCCCCCCCCCCAGTTTTGGGGAAGAAAAAGTGCGTCTTATATGGCGAAAAATACTGTATATCTCAGTGGTTATCTTTCAGATATTCCAATACTCTACAACATATATTCAAACCAAATTAACAGTTAATCTGATGCAAATTTCCTATTTAAAATGTAATCCTTTTGCTCCAATACATTGATATATTTGTTTCGCATCATGAACCATTTTGCACAGATTAGACTATTGAACCTGTTACAGTTATACTGTATGTGTCTGAGCTGCTGTTGGATTAACAATTGTATTAAGATGTGTTAAACATTTTATTATAATTAAAATGTTGGCATAAAACTGACAAAACTCCCCAGTAAATAAGGTGCAGCAGAGGTCAAGTTAAAACTAATTTGCATGTAATAATAAATATGTAACAACAAAATTTGCAAATATGTAAACCATATTCAAAAAAGGCTATAGTGTCAATAAGCCAAATTGACCAGGCTTAAAGGACCACAAAAGCCTCCATATGTGCTATGCACCATTCAATAGACTATTAAATAGAGGGTGAAAAGCATATGGGAAAATAAAATAAAAGGCCAGTAGAATTGGTGTGCATGCATCGCCAGTGTGTACACACCAATCCTACTGGTCTTTAATTTTGTGGTGTTGTATTTGAATTATTACATTAGGAGTAGCACTGATGGCTGATGGGTTTTTGTGGGTATCTTATTGGCGATAATATTACAGGAATCTAGTGCAGGCTCTTTCTACTTTGGACATGTTAAAGGACATAATAAAGTATATGTTCTTTGATTAATTATGTAAACTACTTATTTAATACATAAATTTTTTAAATGACTAGTTCACATAATTATTCAATATATATATATATATATATATATATACAGTATATAAATAGTACGTGTGTGTTCACATTCGAATGTCTATAACAAGTTAAAAAACCTACTTCCAGCTCAGAATTCAGAGAAATAAAGGTTTTACACTGCATTCTGGGAAGCTAAGCAGGGATATGCAAATGTGCTTACAAATGCCTCGCTCTTCAATCCATAGACCATTTTAAACATTTTAAATATATATGTGTATTTCAGATAAGGAAATTAGCTACATTTTTACACATATTAGTTAGTCACTGGTTCTAAATCACTGCTTTCCATTTCTTTTTAAGTTGACTAATGTATTTATTAACATACATATGATTGTTATATATATATAAATAAATAAGTACATCAGTTAAACAAAAAAAAGTGGAAGGCATAGGAAGCGAAACTATGATTTACTAATGAATAAAATCTTTAAAACAGAATGCTTACCACTGCACCACCACAATGCTTTTGAATCTAGTGTTAATGTCTAATAGAATGTTTAACAGGTACAGACTCCAACTTTATTATTTATGGAGATTCTTGTGGGTGGATTCAAGGGCTAAACTAAAATGACTATATCTGCGTCAATTCTTGATCAATTTAAAAAAAAATAACAAATTTTCCACATAAGTTTCCACCCTCTAACTGATGGTGCAGAGTACAAATGGCGACTTTTGTGGTCTTTAAAACAGTGGACTTCAGAAGTAAATTAAAGCTATAAATCAACACAAGGTCAGTTCAAAGTTTTCTGTATATCTGGAATTGTTTTAAATTTAAAGTTATTAATATAATAAAAAACAACATAAGCACATCACATTAAATTTGCTTCTGTTATGAACATTTTCAATGGGCTCCATTTAGAAAATCTCTTTTTAAAACTAAGTATACAAACTAGAAGTTCCCTGTTCATTACAATATTAAGTTGTGTATTTTTGATTATGGAAATTATCTTTTTATATACTGTATCAGCTCTTTTTCTACTCTGAAGTCTGGTATAGCTTGGCTTTTTAACCTTAGCCACTATCATTGTGATTGGGGCAGCATGTTTGTTTGTTTTTTGGTGATGCAGGCTGCCATTTTTCATTTTGCATAGGGGTTCAAGTCACATCCTGAAAAAAGGTTTCTCACCTGGATGTTTAAAAAATGTTTTCAGGAAGCCAGAAGCAGTTGCTAGATCTCTACTGTCACATCTGAAAATGTATGCAAAGTGAAACATGGCAGCCTGAATCAGAGCTTTAGGAGAATCAAGTGCATTATGTCAAGCTAGCTGATTGTGGCTCAGGAAATATGACACATTAAATTAGTTTGAGTTTTAAAATGCCTGAAGAAACCCATTAAGAAAAAAATCTTTATTTAGAGTTTCAGCAGAATAATTTAAGGACTCTTGCTAGAAGTTACGTCAAACCAGAAGAATATAGCAATAAGTCTAAACTGGACTATTATGTTGTGACAGGTATAGTGCTAAACACTAACTGTGAGATGACCGTTGGACTGTTTAATTAACAGCTAAACAGATTTCTCCAAGTTTATAACACAGAAATGCTTCATGTCATCTACAATTTACGAGCCCAATTCATTCGCAGGCTCCTAGTTAATCAGACAGTTTCCTTATTTAGAGACCCTGCACTTGTATGACTCTAAATTTAAGAATACACCAAACATTTATTTTATGCACAATGCAGCTGTTTGTTGATAATAAATTAAACAGAATCTGGAGTTCATTGTATTTGTGCCATGTTTGTAATTTAGGACCTTATTTCTCTTTTAATGATATGTCCTATTAAAAATAAATAACTGTGCCACACTTACATGATTTATTTCTTACTATATAAAGATCTATATTTATTTCACTTCAACAGAGTCATGATTTCTGGCTAACAGTAAAATTACAGCAAAAGCAGTAAGCTAAATAGATAACTAGCATTGGTGAACATGTACAACTTTAGTGATACCCGTAACAGGTAATAGTGGGGATGTATATATAGCTATTGCAGGCAACTATATATATATATATATATATATATATATATATATATATATATATATAAAGATCCTTAAAGAAGATAAGAGCCGATACTGACTGGATTGGGCCATATTCAATTAGAAGCCCGCAACTTGATCGCAGACGGACGAAGGCTATTCAGTTTCTCAAGCCCGCAAGTTACTGGCCCAAAGCCAAAAACGTAAACCATGCACTGGTTTGGAGCAGTTCAGGGTGGGAACATGATCAATTCAGCAAGCCCGTAACCTCCCACTTCGAATCAACCAATAGAAAATGTGTCTGTCGTAATTACGGCAGTAAAACATGGAGGTTACATGTCAATCAATTAGGTTTGGGGGTCCGATATGCGATCAGACTTGCAAACCTGCAAAATAAAGAATTATATAAATGAATGCCAATACTGTTCTAGTCCATATGGGTGGCCTGATATGTATTAACTCATTAATACCCAAGATTGATTTAATAAAACATAAAAATAATTTTAATTTCCTGATAATTTGTGGGCTTGAGATTGTTGCACAATTAATTCTAATGTCTATCATCACTTTCCCCGTTATTTACAGTGCAATAGTGATTTTTTTATTTGCATTTACAGTGCTACGAATAGGTGTTTAACCCCTTTGTGGGTCCTCTCTAGCACTCGTGGGATTTTCTCCTTCATTTGCTGTTTACGGATGTGAAAACATTTGTGGGCTTGGGGGAATTGAGCAATTTAATAGCTATTTGCCATTTTAGCCTTTGCGAAAGTGAGAGACCATAGGTTTCTGGAGGCTGTAAGTTATGAGTTTAACCATCAGCATTTTTACAAGCCTGTAACTCGGAAGCCATTCCAAGCCCGCAAAAATGCGCCAATTAAACAGCCAATTAGCTTGCAACCTCACTTACGGGCTCACAGATCTCACTAAAGCACAATTGAATATGGCCCATTGTTAATGACTGCATCAGCAAACCCCAGAAGACAGTTTAAGCATTCACCCATTGAACCTTTTATGAAGTTTCCACAGCAATAAAAGCAGTCCCTGATTTTTTTATAATGATGAGCCTGCGTTCATATTACTAAATACTGCATCTGAGTAAGGACATTTTAGAGACATCAGCTGTCTTGGTAAAGGGATCAAAATAACCTGAACGGTCTGCTGGGTAGGTTTGGCCATAACAGCCTCACCAGGTCCAACTGAAGAAAGCAGATCTTCACAATGCCATATTAAGAACCACTGCTATGTCCTTTTAAGGACAAATAACTTTATTTTTGACTTACTATGTCTCTCTTTCTTTCTCCACATATTCTCTTGTAATTTTACCCACAAGTTCTATAATTGTGCCTGCAGTGTATAAATGTATATCCAGCAGTGTGCACATATTTAATGTTTATATCTCTAAAATTCATATATGTTGCTCAAGTTGCTAGTGATTTTAGAGAATTGTGGTATTGTGAGCATTCAATAATATGTGTTGTTCTTTGATCATTTTAAATGCTTGGAGGTATGTAATAAGTGTCAAGGAGTGTGCAATTACTGACTGAAATCATTGCAATATTTAGGGTGCTTGTTTGAGATGCTTTTTTAGCTTGAAGACATCTTGTAGTCTGATGAGATTTCATTTAGTTCTACCAAAGGCATTGGCTCTTGGGATGGTACTACATTTTGTAAATATATGTAATATACTATTTTTTATTGCATCTATAACAATAATGGAACAATATTTGTCTACCATACATTTTAAAAAGCATGTTCATCATATTTCAGAGAAATTGTTTTTACATGAAAAAATATTAAAGGACCACTATGGTAAAAATGTTCCTAACTAGTAAGTTGAATCAGTACACCTGAAAACGGGCAAAATGTTTTAGAAAGTAAACAAATAAACATGACTATTACATAATTCCCTTTTTTTATGCAATTAAATCAAATTACTGCAGGCTTCCATGATTTTACCAAGCATGGATCTGGCAAGTTCAATAAGGTGTAACCTTGTAAACTAATGAGCTTTGCATTAGTGCTATAGCAGTAGTTCCTGTCATATTCCTATTGTCCAAACAGAGTTCCACTGAATTCAAAGTTTCCTCACATATTAGAAAATAGGCCACTGGAAAGTAAAAGAGTAGATTCCTCAGCAGCATAATTGCATAAAAAAGTAATAAATTATATAATACTAGTAACTTGCCAATCAAAATTGATGGGATAATATTTGACATGTGTCCCCCCGCCATGTCTCTTCCCCCTCTCCCTCCTTTGTGTCTCTTCCCTCCCCTCTCCTTCCCCTGTGTCTCTTCCCCCGCCCCTCCTCTGTGTCTCTTCCCTCCCCTCTCTCTCCCCTGTGTCTCTTTCCCCTCTCCCTTCCCAGTGTCTCTTTCCCCCTCTCCCTCCCCTGTGGCTCTTCCCTCTCTCTCCCTCCTGTGTCTCTTCCCCCTCTCCCTCCTCTGTATCTCTTCCCTCCCCCTCTCCCTCCCCTGTGTCTCTTTCCCCCCTCCCTCCCCTGTGTCTCTTCCCCCCTCTCCCTCCCCTGTGTCTCTTCCTCTTCTCCCTTCCCATATGTCTCTTTCCCCCTCTCCCTCCCCTGTGTCTCTCCCACCCTCTCCCTCCTCTGTGTCTCTTTCCCCCCACTCCCTTCCTTGTATCTCTTCCCCCCTCTCCTGTGCGTCTTTCCCCATGTCTCTTTCTCTCTCTCTCTCTCACTCACTCACTTTGCTGTCTGTCTCGGTGCTGTGGCTCACTCTCTGTACCTCACTCCCTCCCTCTCTCTCCCTCTCACTCACTCAGGTCTTTATCTATCTGTGATGTGTTTACTCTGTGCTGCCTGCCTGTTGCTATAAATTCCTGCTTTATGCCCTGCCCCAATGACATCATGACCACGCCCCTGAACGCCATCAGCGTTACATACTAACACAACTATTATATGTGATTATTTGTTTACATTATAAAAACATGTTGTGTTTTCAAGAGAAGTTCTTCAAAAGAGGATATCTTAAATTTATGTCCAAAGCGGTCCTTTAAAGGAAACATACCACCAAAATACAAAATGCTCTTATATGAGGGATTACAATTTTTGAAGTTGAAATACATATTTAAAAGTTTTAGCACTTGCCTTCTATTACTATAAGAGCTTAAGTGCTGTGACCTTTACATAGATAGTTAGTCTTCTCTTTCATATAAAAGAAACTTAAGTTTAATTTTGCTACATTTCTTGAAAGCAACAGGAAATTTCTCTGTGCACAGAGCATACCGTGGTATATAGTTCTCAGCTGACAGATATACCTCCCATTCAGATGCACAAGAACAGGGGTAGTCAATAAGTGAACCTGAGTCTGAATCTGAGCCTACAGCCCTTTTCTTCCTGTCCTATGTTTCTTTTGTACTTTTACTATTATTTCCTGCTGAAATCTCAAACACCTACAAATTTTTACAAAAGGTACCTTAATTTGCACCTTTGAATGTCATTATATTAAAATATATGTTTCCCAACCTGTAAAAAAAATTGGTAAAGAATTTTGGACCTATTGAATTTGGTGAAAAATAATTGACTAACCTATATTTTAGTCATTAAAAAATAAACACACTACAAAAGATGATCAGATACACTCTTTTAAAAGCAAATAAGAAATACAAATCTTAAAGGGCCACTGAAGTCATTAAAACTGTTCTGTGGCACTCAGTGGGAAATCTGTCACATTAAATAGAGACAGAGGTAGAGCTAGTGAATGGAGGCCCCAGTGCAAAATAATTTGATAGTGCCCTAGGTAGGTGCCCCTGTTTGTCAATAAAATATTTGTAGCTGGTCTGATTACCCATGGTTATCAGATTACCTTTCTATAAAAATAATTATTTACCCCTCTCCCCTCATTAATGAAAAGTCCCCTAGACTGCTGCTGGTAGCAGTGAGCCCCAATCCTTTTGTGGACCATTGTGCATTGCACCTGCAGCAGCTCCGCCAATGACATTAATGCATGCACAGTCAGATGCTTTATTTATATCATGTAAGATATATATGTAGCTTTCAAAATATACCACATAGTTCCCTAACATATGTCCAAATGTACATTTTTTTTGTGCAGTTCTGTCAGATTCATATTACTGGCATAAGTGAGAGCGGTG